>BCKZ01000008.1:0-186322 GCA_001600815.1 Alloascoidea hylecoeti | reverse complement strand
AAAAATAATTTCATTAAAATATACCAGAAGTTAAGCGCTGAATATATAATCCTTAAAATTATTCTATCAGGATTCGCAACTAATGGAATTTATCCTTTTAATTCAGAAAAGATATTATCAAAGTTCGAAGAGGTTTTGGGTAGGGAGATATCTGATGATGATTTCCGCATTAGGAAAAACATCTTCAAGAGATGTAGAAAAATTTATCATCTCACATTTCCATATCACAGATCCTCTAATAACTATTAAGATTCTAATAGAATGTATTTTCAGCGCAGTTATGGCTTTATAGAGTGTTTATGTATTTACAGTGTCTGGCTATAATATTGACTTATTTATTTGGAGTGGTATCCAGCAAGCTTTGCCATTTAAGGTAGTACCCGGCCTGAAGTAATTATTTGGTGAAACTTATTAGAAAGGAGGCTGAATGTCTATAACATGGCCATGGCGCCATGGTATATAGTATATAAGGACATAGCCATGGGTAATGATGTTATATAAACTATTTTAACATTTAATAAATTTATCCATTGCCTATATAAAAGCTGTGTACTCATCTTGGGTGAGACACAGAAAAAACTGGTGTTTTTTTAAGGATTGTACAAGCTTTCAGCGTCGTTCAATAAATTTTAAAGATGATTTTCTGAACTCGCGGCACACTCATGCAACTTACCCAGAACACGGAATCATGTGACCACTGATTGTCGTGGCTACCTAAGCGCATCAACTTCGAATCAAGCTGCTTTTCTTTGGTATAAATTACTATAATCCAAATTCCTTACTGCCTTTCAAATATCCAAGAGATCTTCTTACAGCTTTCAAAAAAAAAAGATCTTTTTGGTCTCTAAGATGCCAGAAGGTGGAGCAGTAGTTCTAGATGGTGTAAGCGCCTGTATCATATCTTATCCTATCTGATGAACTGCCACTGTACCTGTAAGCTAATGCAATTTTCCGGTATCTCCTTTTTTTTTTTGATTTGAAAATATTTATATGCTACAAACTCCTCCAGTGTGGTATAATCATCATTTAAAAGTAAGAAAAAGATAACAAAACAAAAAACAATTATAATCATGGCCTATTCCAAAGGAAGTCATCGAAAAGCAACTGCTTGTTGTGCCTGTAAGAGACGTCACGTGAAAGTAAGATTTTCAACTTAATTATTGACTAGTATGAAAATTAACATTGTATCGATTCAGTGTGATAAGAGAAAGCCAGTATGTGGGAATTGCAAAAGTACTGGGTTTTCCAACTATTGTAAATATAAAACTGAGGATGAAATTGATTTGGAAGAAAATTATAGGAGGATTAATTCTATACTAAAAGAACAAATCAGAAAATTAGAGTCAAAAATAAAACAGATAGAAGTACAAACAGAGAAGAAACAAACAGAGAAACTAGAAATAAAAATCAACAATGGGAATGATGATAATATTAACAAGAATGATCCTATTTTGGATCTAGCAACTAAATTCCAAATGTTAGATATTGGACAAGATCATACAACTCATTTTGGAGGAACGAGTAGAACTATTTTATCATCATTGGATCCCATTTTTAAACATATATTAAATTTTGCTTTCAAATCGACAAATCTAATTGAAACTGAGGTAAAGAGTAATATAATTGATTTCAATGATCGTGGAATAGAAAATTTGCTACTTGGTTATGATACTATAAGTAATAATAGCAACCCTATTCTCAATAATTATATTAAAAAGAGACTATTAATTGCTGAAGTTGAAAAAATATTACCTGATAAATATATCTGTGATATAATTTTGAAGAATGCTGTACATGTTATTAGAACTTTATTTCCATCATATCAAGGTAAACATTTTTTTGAAAAATTTAATACGATTTTAGACTTAAAAGCAATGAAATTCTCTCAACAGTATAAATTTAATATTGATTTAGTTGATAATATTGATAATTCAGATGATTTCGTATTACTTGCTACCTTTTTACTATTTTTAAGATTTGGTTATATAAGTTTACCTTATATGAATGGTGATCCAATTTATCTTTTATCTCTTCCTAAATATAAACATTTGAAACCTATTTTTGATAATCATATTGAAATACCGGAGGAATTTGCTTTTCTTTCACAAAGAGCTGTGTCAGTTGTATTTTTATCAAAAAATTCCTTTCAAATGATGGGGTATTTAATAATCTTGAGATTTTATTATTCAGTTGCACCAGAATATGGTGAAAAAATATGTATGGAAAACAATGCAATAATATTGGGACGAATATGTCAAATTGCTCTTTCGCTGCGCCTAAACAGAGATCCTGATAATATATATCATGAGATAACTGATATGAATAAATATCAACTGAGACAAATGTGGACAATAGTGCTTATGGCTGATGCCTCCCAATCTTGCGATACGGGTAGGCCACTAATTTTGAATACCAATGATAGTGATACAAGTCCTTTGAAATTATTTAAATCAGTTGAAAATGATCCAATATTTCAAGCAGAGGTTGAATATTACCAATTGATGTATAAAACGTGTCAATATATAAGAGAATCACTTCAGATATCATTGAATTTAAAAACAAAAGCAAGAAGATCAAATCTTGAATCAATAACTGAAAAGATGTTAACTTTTCTTTTAGAAACTAAACCATCGTTTGCAGATTTACTGCTTCGAAAACCGGATGAAATTTTATTGAATAGAAATAAAAGATTACGATTGATTAATCTAAGGATTGAACTATTAGCATATATCCATATATCTTATTATATTCTATATCTTAATTTTGGGCCAGAGGAGAAAGAATTAAACAATAAATATTTCAAATATGCAAGTTTAACTGCCATGGCTCTTTTCCACTTTTCACTTAAACATTTAAATGATTGTAATAATTATTATGATTATGGAATCTTATCAATAATATTACCAATTTTATTAAAATCAGTGTTAAAAGCAAGTATGTTTATTGTGTCAATTTTATTGCGCAGTCAGATACCTGAATATTTATATTCTGTACCAGATTTTGATTTTATTTATAAATCAAATCCAGATGGTATACTATCAACAACGGAGACAGAATATGAAGTTTTAAGATCAGGAGAATTTCGAGAAGCTTCAAAGAGATCTTTAATGTCAGTAATATTCGAACTTGAAAAGGTTACAAAAAGATATTCAATTGTTTATATTTATGCTCAGAAAATATCATTTTTAGCATCACTTATGGCGAAAACATTTCAGAATAAATCTCTTCTTAATAATAATAATGGTTTCAATTCAACATCAGAGTTTGTTTCATTTTGTAGCGCCGACAGAGGAATCAATTCAGAAGGTGGTGAATTAGATTTATCTTTATCAAACGATATTATTAATGATGTTCTGAATCCAAATTTAAAGCAAGAGAATGAAATTGAAACTGAAATTGAAACTGAAACTGAAACTGAAATTGAAGTTGAAAATGAAAATGAAAATGAAAATGAAAATGATAAATCGCAAAGCTCAACTAATATTTGTAATATGATTAATGAGTTTAATTCAGTAAGCAATATTGATGATTATCTTACTGATCCTATAGCCAGACATTTTCAATTTCCTTATTTATATGATTCAAATTCTTTTAATCAATTACAAAATTATAATGGTAACAGCTTGGATAATACCGATGAGATTTATGAGAATATTAATATTAATAATGATGCTGATATAAATATGAATGATATTGGAAATTTTGAAACATCAGACGCAGATGCAATACCTTTTTCAACTGAATGGTTTGATGGTGAAGTATAATAAATTTATTGTCACACAAAATCAATAGTTCGAGATTTTTTTTTTTTTTTTTTTTTGCCATTTAATTTTGCAATTAGAGATATACACATAACACAATCTATATAAACAAATTGATATCGATATAATTATACTGTATGCCTACATTCCAACACTCTTACTCGTCCGAGCTCGGTAAACATGATATTTTAAAGAATCTTTAATATACTTTATTCGGCTCTTATAATCCCATATCTTTCAAAGTAGTAAAAAAGGAAAGTCTGAAATAGCTATCAGCGACCTCACCATAAGGAAGTCTATTAAGCTTTGGAACTCTAATATATTACTATACACAGCTTCCAGAAAGTATTTTTTAGTTTGAATTCAAAATTCCTCCAGGATCGGAAACTAAGGTTTCCTTATTCTGTAGCTTGTCATGGAGAACCAAATAATGGTTGTGGTAGGTGAACACAATGTATCCCCGTCGATATAAAACAGATGTGAACTAGATGTGAACTATTTGAATTAGCTTTGGGCATTATCTGTAGGAACAGAGAACGCGAGGCCGCTTGGAAACATCTTCTAATATCTGTATAAAAAGGTCGCGACCATTAATTGCTCACGTAATGTTCCTTCGTTTTTATTGATATCTGCTTAGAGCTGCTTTTAACTTGCATCTGGAGATACTCATAAACGTGCACCAATATCTCATCTTCCTGAAAACCCGAATTTTTTGTTTTGTTTGATTAAACTCCCCGATCGGAAGAGTTGTATTTAACCTATACCTAAGGGAAGATCTGCATTTGAGATCTTGTTATTGGGAAGCTACACGTGAACCATGATGTTAAGTAATATTAAACGTCTACAGTCCCTTTTCGACTTTGAATGAAAGTTGTTTATTTTGACATGGTGATAACACTAGTACTCAGTTGGTTTAAAAGATATCATGTTTTACGCGTCGCATAATTAAACTATGATTAGCGACTGCTTGTTTATGAATATGAATAATTATGACCAATGCATATGCATCTGCTCACGGCGTAAATATAACAGTGGCATCCAGCATCATAGGTTGTTCAAGTATAGGGGTCTATATCTTTCATGATCTACAGACATAGGAAAAGATATATAAGCCTTTAAATTTTACGTTGCGGTAAAAGTGTACTTATAAAGATTATGTGAAGTTTTTAGGTTGGTCGAAAAGAGGGAGGAAATGTTATGAAAACTGACTATATACAAAAGTTGTAATGCATTAATCATAATACTATTATCAATTTTTTTATTATTAACAACCATTAGTCTTTCTTGGATAGATGCAGAAAATAAATTAATGATTAGATATCATCAGCATGAAATAATGCTTGTAAATACAATTAATTAAACAAATTTAGTAGATATCAAGTATTATCGACCCATTTTATTACAACACAAGATCACGCACCAATGAAGGGGACGATGCAGGGCACAAACTTTAATATTTATGATTGGGCCCTATTGCATGCCTGCATTATCAGCACCAGCCGTGTCTCCATTTGCCCAGTCATTTTTTTATATATAACACCCCTCTCCTACTTCCGATCTATTTAATATATCCAATTAACTATTAATATCTCTATATAAGCTGAGCTGGCATTTCTTTTCCTCTTCATATACTGATATTCGATTTTAAAATGGTTTTTGTAAATTCTACGGATGAAGATAAAAAGACAGCGCCCGTTAATGTTGATGAAATTTATACAGAAGCAAAGCAATTGTCAAAATGGGAAAATTTTAAGGATTCATTTAGAGAATATGAAATGGCGGAAATGGACCCAAACTTGAGTGAAGCTGAAAGGGCACTTATTGCAACTGCGAATTCACCTCTTGCAAGGAAACTTAAAAATCGACACATTCAAATGATTGCAATTGGTGGTGCGATCGGCACTGGGTTATTTATTGGTTCAGGTAAAGCTTTGGCTACGGGTGGTCCAGCAGCTTTATTAATTGCTTGGTTACTCGTTGGATTTATGATATATACTACAATTCATGCTCTAGGAGAGTTAGCTGTTGCCTTTCCTATGCCTGGTGCATTCTCTGTTTATTCTACAAGATTTATTTCCCCCTCTTGGGGCTTTGCGATGGGTTGGAACTATGCTCTACAATGGTTGATTGTATTACCTTTAGAATTGGTCGCCGCTTCGATCACAATATCTTTTTGGAACTCTGAGATTAATAATGTAGCATTCATTGCGATATTTTATGTTCTAATCTTAATAATCAACGTTTTTGGCGTTAAAGGTTATGGCGAAGCAGAATTTGTATTTTCATTAATTAAAGTTATTGCTGTTGTTGCATTTATATTTTTAGGTATTATTTTAACCTGTGGAGGTGGTCCAAAAGGTGGTTATATAGGTGGTAAACATTGGCATACTCCTGGTGCTTTTGCAGCTGGATTTAAAGGTGTTTGTTCAGTATTTGTAACTGCTGCCTTTTCTTTTGCTGGTACCGAATTAGTTGGTCTGGCCTCTGCTGAGACTGAAAACCCAAGAAAATCATTACCAAAAGCAACAAAACAAGTTGTTTGGCGAATCGCTTTATTCTATATTATTTCTTTGACTTTAATTGGTCTTTTAGTTCCATACGATGATGAAAAATTAGTTAGTGGCGCAACTTCTTATGATGCATCTGCATCACCATTTGTTATCGCTATTAGAAATGCTGGAATTGGAGGTCTACCCTCTGTTATGAACGTTGTTATTATGATCGCTGTATTATCGGTCGGTAATTCTTCTGTTTATGCTTGTTCAAGAACTTTGGTTGCTCTTTCAACTCAGAAACAAGCTCCACACTATTTATCATATATTGATAAAAAAGGAAGACCACTTGTTGCTGTTGGTATATCAATGTTCTTTGGTCTATTAAGTTTTGTGTCAGCATCTCCAAAAGAAGGTGAAGTTTTCGATTGGCTACTGGCTTTATCTGGCTTGTCTTCAATTTTTACTTGGGGCTCTGTTTGTTTTTGTCATATTCGATTTAGACGTGCTTTAACATATCATGGTCGTGGAACTGATGAATTAGCTTTTGTATCACAACCTGGTGTTATAGGTTCATGGTTTGGATTTGTTTTAAATGCTTTAATCTTAGTTGCCCAGTTTTGGGTTGCTTTATATCCTATTGGTGAATCTCCTGATGCTGCTGTATTCTTTCAATCATATTTAGCTGTACCTGTTGTGATTTTATTTTGGGTATTTGCCAAAATATGGAAAAAAGAAAAAGAACTTTATGTCAAATTGGAGAATGTTGATATCGACACTGGTAGAAGAGAATTTGATTTGGAAATTTTGAAACAAGAAATTGCGGAAGACAAAGCCTTATTGAAATTAAAGCCATGGTACATTCGTACTTATCATTTCTGGTGCTAGAAATAAATATGTTATAGGTTTATATGATTCTTAGTTCTGTGTTCTTATTTTTTTTAGAAACACTATGTGTTTCTTCATTAGTTTTAATTATAATTACATTTTTGATAATAGTGTTAACTTATGCCTGCCAATTTATAGCTACTCTTGCAATTGGTAGACTATAAATTAATTTTTTTTTGTTTATAAAAGAAACTTACAGCCCCCTAGCGGAATAATATTACTTTTCAACATCCATATATATACCCTCTTTCGTTTTTCCACTCCCCGAAGTTATAACTCTAAAGTACGTATCAAATATATAAGCCTAATTGTAACTATACTTACAAAAATTGTAGAGAGATTCCGGGTTATCAAGTTAACCCAGGGACGCTTCACTGAAGTCGATAAGATGCGTATAGTAAGCGAAACAATTTTGCGAATCGCGAGATTCCTGTAAAGCTAAGCGCTGCTGTGTGACTTTGTTCATCATACGATTGAAAGGTCTACCACCCTCTATTTCAATTGATAAGACTTATGTAAGAAGGTAAACAAAAATCTGTCTAGGTTCACAAGGAACTTGGGTCATTTGGCGCTCGTTGGCTGTGATTTGCCGTTGGCAAATATCGCGAAATAATCTCCAATGGAACAATGCCTAAATACAATCTCGAAAATTTTGACAAACATTTCAGATGTATGATAATATTTATACAAAATAATACTCCTCTTCAAAAAGCTGGTATTATCATGTCGTGGTTTGAAGAAAAGCGAATTGAAGTGATATAGTGGCAAGGCCTCGAGGATACCTTAATTTCTTCATTTTGTATATAATGAGTTTATAATAATAAATTGTTAATCTTTAAGCGATACCCATATACTCTTAATACTCCTTTAACATCATACATCAATATTGATGAATAACTTTCTGCATATATATTTGAATACTTTAACAAATTAAAAGCCCCTTTTTATGTCCTTTTTTTTTCTGTCTCAAAGTCGGGAAAATTCATCAATTTTCCTTCCTATTTCGTCTAAAATTTATTTAAAAATTATATGAACCGAAGTATCCGCTCACGATTAACTTTTTTTTTGTTTTTTTAAGAGAACAAATAACGGAAGGGAGAAAATCCTATTTTACTTTCATAACAAGAGAGGGCGTCTGGTGTAGTTGGTTATCACATTCGCTTAGCATGCGAGAGGTCCCCGGTTCGATTCCGGTGTCGTCCATTTTTTGAATTTTTCTAACACCGGAGTATATGCATATGATGAAACTTTTTTAGACATGCCTCCAAAACCCCTTCTTAATTATACCATAGCTATTGAAATAAAAATGACTTCCACGTATCCGGATCCAGGAAAGTGTGCGCTCCAAAGCAGTCACGCCTGGCCTTTGAATATATTATAGGGAAGTCTGGGTCTGTGATTGTTATGATATGGGCTTGAATAAAGAAATGAGGAGGTACTTCACTAGAGTGGTTGGGATAACAGAAAAAGGGAGACAACACACGTTCCTACGTAGAATCTTTCTAAGTGTCATTTTGATGAGAGTCACGGGTCATACTCAAACAGAATAAAACACCTATCCATAGTACGGGAATCATGAGGAGCTGGTTGGGGGACAAGAAGATGCTATGTGTATTTTATTAGCTGCACCTGGTGTAGAACCGAATAAAGATCTATTATTTGAATCCCCTTCAAGCTAATAGGATATCATTAATAATCAGATTCATAGAGCGGCAGCCATTTAAGGTAGGATTAAAGGAGCTGCACTAAATACTAAATTTAAAATGTCATTTTTTTAGACTAGTACCTTCTTTAGTATCTATGGAACATTACGCGCTGCATTAATGACGGTTTAAGATTTTGTAGAGTGTTTAGTATCTGGTTATAATATTGCCATTTTGTTTCGGGTATATTATTTGATCCCAGATATATGTGGTATTATGAATTAGTGCAGATGTTTTATAGGGCCTATAATATCAGGAATTTAGAATATACGTTAGAATAATTATGGATTAAACTTGTTATGCTAGTGTGATATCCGAATATAAATAACATCTTTAAAAAAATCAACTTTTCGTTGGTTCATATGATACTTCATATGTAAGTGATTTTATGTAGCTTCTTGCATATAGGTGATGATTACCCTATAAGGGAATTTATTTAAAACCTAACAATTTTTAATCACATTTAAGATTATAAGAAGGCATAGGATTTCCAAGATGATAACATTTAAATCAGTCTAGTCAAGATATACTTAAATCGAGGTTATCTTAATCAAATTTAGTTATAAAGTATACCGAAAGTAGAAGAATAAACTCATATATTCTGTGTCTTGGGCAGAATATTAATTTTAAGCCAAAATAACATACATCTTCAAAAATCTGCTTGATAATATTATGGACAAGAACCGATGAGTTAGGGGTTGATTTATGGTGATAATTGGAAGATACTATATAGCTAAATAGCATGTGGAAATAAAAAAAAGGAAACAGTAAATTAGAGCAGCCAAATTCGAAGTTCACAATTTAACTGGCCGTTTGGTTTGTCTTTAATGTTGGTGATGAGAAGTATCTCAAAACAATTCATTGCATAACTATATTCTTGAAACAGAGCCCTATACCTTTATGATTTTCTATCTCTCTTATAATAAAAGTTTCAAACTCTACATCGAATAACACATGTACATTTTTCATTTACTACCTGCATGTATGCTGCCCATAATTAACACTAAACAAACAGCATTATATTCTAGAAATGAAGCCATTGTTCCTAGCACGAATGCTGATTATATCTTGTATATTAATAAGTTGAGTAAATATGACTGAAATGGCTGCTGAAAACAAATTAGTAGTTTTTATTGTATAAACGTACCATGTCGTACTCGTATTTGAAGTAATAAAAAATTAGAAACAACTGAAATTTGACGTTGAAGTCAGATGAATAATAGGTTTTACATGGAATAGAAGCACTGATATAAAACTAATTTAAATGCATTTAATCATGGAAAAGATGTCTAAAACACATAAGACGATCGAGAATGAACTATAATGGTGTACTTAGAGAATAGTGTCATAAAGAAAAGGCTGAACTTTCCAACTTCAAAGAAACTGAAATTTGTTCTTAGATGTGATTCTCACCACTGTATATATTTGTTATTTTTAAGAGGCACAGTGCAGTGATTTAAAAATCGAGTGTAGCACTACCTATTCTTGGCCTATATTCAGAGTTTCCTCCTTCATGAACTCATAAGGGTAACTTAAGAGTTCTCCTTTTTCCTTTTTTCTTAATTAAATTGAGCCACCAAATAGGATACACCAATTTCAGTTCCTGGGAATCATGATTAATACATACTTCTTAAACTTTTGTGATATAAGTTACCATCCATACATGTAAGTATTAAATAATCTCCCCACTGGAAACGAGTTATGCTGCCGGTACCTGACTATGATGGGGTTTAATTAATAGTATAATAATCATAAAGTTAAATTTTAATAGAACGGTAAAAATTTGCGAAACGAACATTCCCATCGCTTAAAAATTAAACATAGATCACGACTGAAATTGTATGGAATATACGAGTTTCGAGAATATTTATAATTAATGACATAATTTTATCGACTGATACAAATTTAAAGAGTACCGTCGGCGCCGTGAACCAAAAAAAAAGCTTAATATAAAGTTATCTTAAAATTTAAATTTAGAAATTCAATTCATCATTTATATTATCTGCATATATGCATAATTATATATATTTTAATAAAGTGTCGTGAATTAAAAAATATTTGATTATAATTAACCAGGTTCGATTCCTACGCAACATTCCATCTATTAAATTTTAGAGATTCCCATCATTGAGTTAAGGGGATTAACGTTATAGTCAGTTGCATATATGACAGTTAAGTCCAATTCGGTTGAACAAGTGCACACCACATTCTTTGTTGAGAATCGGATATCCTTCTTTGTCAATCATTTTTATATAACATAAGGTATAAAAAAAAGTGTGTAGTCCGGTTTTTTCCCTCGCCAATCATAGGGGTATGAAAGTAAACATATTATAATTGCTCATGTCATTTAAATTATTTAATAGAGATTTAGATATTATTTTCTATAGTATTTGAAATTTTTTTAAAGAAAAAAGAGATAAAATACCCACAAAATTAATAATAATATTTTTACAGTTTTAGATGTTAACATACTGAGTACATGATAGAGATAGAAATATAATATTTGGGATCTACGAACGTCGCATATTATACTTAATTGTAGATCGAACCATTTCATAAGTCTAGATCCACACTTCTTTTATAATCTACCTTTGAGTATAAACAAATCATAATACAACACTTACAGATTTAAGATCAGATCATCATGATCTTCTTTATGTTTTGAAAGTGATTAAACGAATAACCGAGTAATAACATTTTTATATTATATTGAACAAGATAATCTAGAAATATATAAAAATAAACAAGCATTTTAAATGAATAAATAAGTAAATTATTAGAATAATACACGTTGATAGAAATAGACATATATAATAGTATATAAGAAAAAAGCAAATGAAAAAAGCAAATGAAAAAAACAAATGACAGTTACAATTACAAGCTAGGAAAACAATAATTGCAATCGATATCCATCTAACAGTATGATGATAAAAATATAGTAATGAAGAAAAGCAATGCCACAGAAAGGAAAAAAAAAGGGGGAAAAAAACGAAAAAAACGAACAGGATACAAAACAATATTGCAACTTTTGTTTATGTATCATCTTAATTCAAAAAAGTTAATTTTCATAAAATAATCCGAAAGACAAATGATAAAACTTTAACCTTAATCTATATATGGTTATTAATAGTTTATATGAATTTTTCTTTCTTTATAGAAATACTATCAGTATTATATTCAACATCACCATTGATTCTTTTACTATTACAGTTTAAACCATTAATATTGCTATTATTTTCTAATAATAAACCTTTTGAATATAATTGAGGATCTGTATCATCAAAGTTATTATTAGAAGAATGAATATTGTTATTTGATGGAATTGAACATGTAGTTGTTGGTGTTAATGGACCCGTTATTGAGCTTGATGATGAATCTTTTGTTGATCCGTATAATGATTCAAGATCAACATAATCTGAACTTGTTGAAGTTGAAAGTGATGATTCACACATATCGTAACCACTTAATGTTAATGGATTTGAATTTGTTGTTGTTGATAGTGATGTTGATAATGATGTTGTTAGTGGAAGTGGTGATGGATTATAGTTTAATGAAAATACATCATTTAGGTCATATGTGTTTAAATTTGTGACTGGGGCTGTTGATATTGTTGAAGTTAATGGAAGATTCATTGTTTGACTTGAAGTTAACGCAGAATTTGAATATAAATCAAATGAATTTGTAACAGGATTTGTTATAATATTATTATTAAAGGAAGTCATATTTAAATTTGGTAATGAGAATGGTTTTGTTGGATCAATTGAAGCCAAATTACTATTTGCTCTCCATCTTCCAATCGTTGGTTCCATCGTATTATTGTTTCCAAAATAATAACTTGGTTGTAATTGAGGTGGTTGATATTGTTGTTGATTGTATAGATTAAAATTTGATGGATTATTGCCAAGATTTGTTGTATATAAACTTTTAGATAATTTTGTAAATGTTGTAGAAGCATCATTTATACATTGTGATAATTGAAATTCCCAAATAAATACATATTCAGAATGATTATTTTTATTTGTTATTTTTGAAATAAGATATAAATCTTGTAATTGATTTGTTTTTTCAAATAATGTTGTACCATTTGCTAAAAATGATAAAAATCCAGACCAAAATTTCTTAACAAATGGAATTTCTAAAGAATTTGAATTTGAATGTAAATTTGAATTTGAAATTAATGGTTTAATAATTTCATTCGAATCACAAATAACATGATTTGATTGAAAAATTCTTGTATGAACATTTATATCATTTTCATTTTCATTATTAATAAAATCATTTGGTAAATTTGCAATTAAAAAATTTGATTTAAAATTACCTTCAGTTAATATTATTAAATCATGAATATATAAATTAGAGATACAATGGAAAATAGTAGAATCTTTCCCACTTAAAGATGCTGAAGATAAAGTTTGTTGTAATAATTTTTTAAATTGATAAGTTTTATTATTAAAATATGAAATATCAGAAATTACATTAATTGGTGATTCTTTAAAGTTTGAAAATGAAGTTGGATGGACAATTTTATTGTAGTAATCAAATGATAAATTAAAACCAGTAGGAATAATATCATTATAGGTATTATTATTAATTAAAGGATGATCATTCTTATGCATAAGATCTTTGGTACGATTTCTCACAGTTCTTCTTCTCGTATGAGCTTCTTCAACTAAAACAGCCGGATCTTCAGGTTTCAACAAAGAGCCTCTTTCAATGAGATGTAATATTTCATGATAACGTTGTCTGTTACGTTTTAAGACCTGTAATTTGCTTGAGACCTGAGCACGAGTTCTTCTTTGACCAGTTTTCTCGTATATGAAATCCGATACAACAATACTTCTACCATTATGTCTATTTTTTTTATTTTCATGATATACTTTTTTATTATTTTTGTGATATTGGAGTAAACCCTCAATTAGAGCTACTTCCAAAGTCAGAGGCCATAAGTCCGATTTATCTTTCTTTTGTGTCTGGGGTTGTTGTTCTTGGGGTCTCATTGCAGATTCAATTTGGTTGAGCCAGTTTGATACGGAAGAAACTGATTCGTTGTGTTTGTGTGAGCACATGATTAAAGAACGACTAAGGGTTGGAGAGGGAGTTATGAATTTCAAAACGAAATAGAGAAAAAAAGGCAGTTTTACAGGAATTATATATTGAATGAGGAGGAGACAAATTTCCCGTTCGGGGGGTCTAATTGAATATTTTAATACGCGTACAGGAGATGCATCCAACAGTAGGGTACATCTGATACCGAAGTACTTTCTATTATGACCTTTGCATAGCCAAACGCAGTAAATGATCGACAAACGCATCTCTCATGAGTATACTTAACTCACCTTTTGATTCATTTTTACGCTGTTTTAGGACTTTTCACTTTCTTCCTTGCCAATTCACAAAACTCGAAACTTAAATTATATAAATGGAAATGTTTTTATCAAAAGAATCAACCAATTGACTTTCTTTGCTGGATTGGTATTCTGGAAGGTTATTTGGGTGTTCATGTGCTCCAAGCAGGTACTAAACGGGTTCCACATGGCTGGGAACAACCAGACACTGCCCGCAAATGGGGAATGTTAACCGTAAATAAACTTCAGATTATTATTTTGCAATAGAAACGGAAAATAATAAAAAGTAAATTACATTTCTACCGTTATCTTCTCGTTTTACCAAAGAGATGGAGTGATTTTTGTTTTAGGTACAATATGCATGCAACCTTAATATGCAGCTGCACGTGTCCAACGTAAAAACGGTTTTCGTCGAATTCTCCACTCCGAAGGAGTCCGATCGAATCGAATCGCATCAGGTGCCTTTTCTCTCGTTTCCCCGGATTATTATATTCAAAACTTCCGATCGCCAATTTATTTTATTGCATGCTGCTCACGTGCCTCTCCTCTTCGTATTTGTTCATGCAACCGGATGCAACATCCGAGCTGTGACCAGTTGTTATAATTACCGTCGGTTACCAGTCGGCTCAGGTCGGTCGCCAGTCGGTCGCGACATCAAAATATTATATCAGGTTTGAAGTTTGAAGTTTGAAGTTTGAAGTTTGAGAAAGCCTGTTTCAAATATAAAACCACAACAGCATTACTTCATATTCATTATTAATTACTAATCTATAATTATTTGAATAAATTTATTTTATTGAAACTTTTATAAGAAAGAAGGTCTATATTTTTTCCTTTCCATATATTATGTAGTTTTCTCCAATCATTAATATTAATATTATCGAGGGTTTTATAATCGAAAAACGGAAGCAAAAATAATCATAAACAATCGTAGTAGGTAGTAGTAGAGCCATATCAAAATAACTAGCTAAAAAAGAAAAGACATTACTATATAAAATAAAAAATATTATATAGAGCTTTAATCAATCATCAAGATCGATAACAAAAACAATTGCAAAATGTTAATTTAGTTAATTATAACGGGAAGAAAAATTAAATCATAGACCTTAACAAACAATGTAATAATAATTAAAATGAAATGGGGAGATAAAAAAAAACAATGGATTAAAATTAATAATCATAGGATTATAAATTTCGTTAAAATTAATGTTGAATCATTATGATCATTAATACCTTAAGATTATTCAAAAACAATAATCAGAAGGCGAGAATTTACAACACTTTTCAATAGACCTTAAAATTTTAGATAATTCAACATTATATTCGTTGCTGTTGTACTTTGAATTCGGAAGAATGGGACAATTACGTTATAGATTTGCATCGGACCCCGACGATTTAACTTGGTCAATCATCCCTGACATCCCACCACCACCTAAAATCCCAACACCATCACCAATAGGTCCATTATTATTGTTATTATCTTTTGAATCTTGTTGTAAATAATTCCTTAGAACCTCATTCTCTTTTTCAAGTACACTATTGCGATGCTGTAAATGTAAAATATATTCAGTTGCTTTTGTTAAAACTGTTGCCTTGTTTAATTTCGTTGCAGGTCGCAAACCATCAAGATCGAATTGAGCAACATCATTATTACCACTATTATTATTATTATTATTATTTAAATTCGATGACGAAACACCATCTCTTCCATTTTCTAGATCTTCAACCAAACATCTTAGTGATGGGACACAATCACGTAATGAAATAAATTTATCATTAATATTTGTACGATATCGTTTTTCAATCATATTATGTGCTGTTTTACCCTTTCTTGGTGGTTTCATAACTCTTCCATTAGGATTAGGATTCAAATTTTTAATGTTATTACCATTCGAGTCATTAGGTCCATAGTATGTTATACCAGAACTACTAGTACTACTCGCTGACATTGCACGACCAATATTTGAATGATTATTATCAAACACATTTGATGTTGTACTCATAATTGCCGAACTAGTACTTAAACTTCTTTGGTTATTTGCAGGAAGAGAAATACTTCCAAATTGAGTTGGTGGTGATATAGAAGGCATCGAAACTCTATTTGTTTCCGATAAAGGTGATTTAACAATTGAAGATGATCTTCTATCATATAATTGCTGTTTAGCATTGGTTGCATTAATAGGAGGGTGATTATTATTACTATTGGTAACAGGAGTATTTCCCCATGGATCGATAAAGTCTGTATTTAAGGAATGATATTGTGGTTGGGATGAAGAATTTGGAGCTTGAACTTGAACTGGAGGAATTATAGATGATGACTGACCACGCATTTGTTGGTTCCCTCGATTAGGATGGTCCAAAGAGGCTAAAAATGCATCACAGTCTTCAATTGTAAAAGGAGTATCACTTTGTTGCATAGTATATGAATTAGGATGAACTGAGTACATTTCTGTTATTAAAGATGTATGAAAAAAAAAAAAACAAGATAGAAATACAAAAAGATAAATAGAAAGAAAGAAATAGTTTAATGGAAAACTTCATTTCCTTCCATCAAATCTTTTAGAAAACGAGTCAGTCATTTGTTTCTTATATTTAAAAATAAAATCTGATGATTATTCTGTTGGTGAAACGCATCGAACTTTTAAATTTCCTTTTTCACTAAAACTTTTTAATTTTCTTGATACTTTTTTTTCAATTTTTGTCCCAAAGCAACAAATTAAAAAGTAGCGTGATTCCATCACTTCCTTCTATTAATAAATAAATTAATTACTTTTTCATATATTTTCGTTGGAACAATTGTAAAGAATGTTCCATGGCTATTAATAATTTATTCCATAAACCATACTAAAACACAATCACAACAAAAATAAACTTTAGCATCAACATTAATACCCAACCCCGGTTAATCTAATTAATATATATAGATAAACAGATCTAACGCTAAACTCATCGATATCGAAAAAGACCCCTTTAGAAAATGAAATCTATGAATTAAGTTTTCGTTTACTTATATGTTTTTTATTCTTTTCATCAATCAACATTCTAGATTTATAACTTTTAGTCTGTGTATTAATCCTTGTAATTGTTGGAACCGGGTTTATATTTTCTTTTTCATTTATACTTGTAAATTCAAATTTAGATTTCCAACCATTGATTACACTTGCTGTAGTGTTGTTTAATGTAGGAGTGGCATGGTGTTCATGCTTAGTATTGTATATTTCACCATCAGATGAAGAAATCGGGTCAGCATCCTCTTCAAATGCATCAAAAAAATTATCAAATTCATTTTCAAATTCATCATCAGTATCAAGAACCGAACTTGGAGAACTAAAAATATCTTCATTAATATTATTTTTTTCTTTAATTTTCTTTTCTGTATAATATGCAATTTTCTGTGTGGCTTGAGATTGTTGATCAACATCTGTAGTTTCTGAATCGGAGAAATCATCCCCAATAGCGCTAGCCCCTTTTTTTACCTTCCTAGTTACTTTGGATTTTGTTTCAACTTCATTTTGATTATTATTATTATCATTCTCATCATTATTATCATCATTAAAACCGTTGGAAATAAGAGTTTGCTGTGTACTGGCTTCTCGTCCCACTTCAAGTTCATCAATTTTAGGATATAAATCCGTCTTCTTATTTAGTCCATTTATAGATAAGCATCTACTGTTATCAATTGCAACAGCCTTCGCTTCTGCTTCCCCTAATTGTTTTTTCTTCCCATTGAAAAACCTACTATTCATAAATACTTTACTATCCTCATGACGATGTAGACCAACTTTTCTTTTCAAAACTGGCGAAGTTAAACTGGTTTTCCCCTTTTGAGTAACAACAGTAACTTTATTATTATTTTCCATCCGTTTTAAGCTTAGTGGAGTTGAAGTATTATGTGGTTTCACATTTATATTCGGAGTTGATAATGTTTGTGATCGTGATTGTTTCTTAAAAAAATTAAATGAATCTAGAGTTGTTCTATTCTTATTGGTAGGACATGAGGCTGTTCGATTAACATGACGGTTGAAATTTTCTTGACTGTTGAAATTGGGAGTTCTTATTGTTGAGAACGATTTGGAAATCGGAGTACTTGGAATATATTTTAACGGTTTCTTGGATATTGGATCTATTTCACCTGTTGCTATTCCTTGACAAAGTTCATCTTCCACATATCTAAAATTTATTATTTTGTAAGTGAGATATAACATGATTAATATTAGAAAATAGAAAACTTACCGTCCAATACAATTTTGTACATTATCAACATTTTTTAACTCTTCTGGTAGCTCATTCAATGTTGATATTTTTCTTCTTAATGGTGAATAAACTCTTTGATATTGAAAAGCAAACTCAGCATTTTGAGCATCGATTTCAAAGTCCTTTGGAACTTTATATTTTCCTTCTAATCTTAAAGATATAATTGCTCTTTTTAAAGTACCAGATTTCCTTAAAGCTAAATGTGCTTTTTTAATTCCAATACCATTTATACCACTTGTATAATCACAACCAGATAATATAGCCATAGCACGGAATTGAGAATCATTAAATCCGATTAACGATAATTCTTTAACTTTTGGAAAATTTTCTCTTTTAATTTCAAGACCTTCACCATAATCATTTAATTTTGTAAATAAACATTTTGCACCAAAAACCAATAAATCTGAATCTTCAGTAATTATACCAGATACTAACCCAAGTTTCTCAAGATATACCATTTGTGCATCAGCTTCGTATGGAGCTACAATAAATTTAACATTCTCTAGTTTTAATGCTTCAATTAAATTTTTGGCCATTATTGGGGTTATATCAACACATTTTTTAAATTCATCTGCGGCCTTTGATTTTTGACCCTTTTCAAGAAATAATTTTGCTTTTAATCTCGCTTCTTTCCGGTTATTACTCCTACTTATTTCAGTAGCCTTCTTCAAAGGTAAGTGATCACCATCGAATACCATATACGGTTCGACCTCAAAATGTCGTAACATTCTGATTCTCTTAAGAACATAATGAACGTATTTTTGTGTATCTATATCTTGAGCCAATTCCCATGAGCAAGAAAACACTCCTCGATGAAGCCAGGCGTATGTATCAACCGCCATTCTTTTGCCCTTATATTTCGAGAGGGAGGCCGGCTCTTGGATGGACTTTAATTGTGGTAAAAGACCTGTCACTCCCATTCTTAATCATATAATTGGTTTTGTGTAACGTAATAATTTTAACTTTTTTGATGTTCGTGTTTGATTTATGTCACATGATCATATATATTTTATCTGCCAAATTAATAGATTATGATCAAATTGAAAACTCAGTTTGACAAGGGCATAACTGGAGAATTTTACAAGCAATGTCAATTACTACTTTTACTCCTTTAATATTTTTGTGATATATAATAGAGGGTAATTTACGTACCAACGTCAGTGTGCTACTAACCGTGAGTGCATAATGTCTATCCAAAAGGTGCTCACTGCTCACTTTAGGCGAGACACATGAGACTCTGGTGACCGCTTCCCATGTTCACCGTAAATAGTACTTAATACCGTTATGCACTATCGATTCTCGTATGTCTTAAGCTCTCTCTTAATCGTTTTTTTCTTATAATCTTACTTTATTTAATTATGATACCTATACATCAATAACCTAGTAATAACCTCTAAATGAAAAACTGTTTCTCTAGGATATTGAAGGGTATCGACATAATGCACCTAAAGTTACCCTCGCTTACGTATATGATAATATAACGAATAATTATACTTATTAGTGTTTATTTCAAGCCCCAATTCATCTACTCTCTTTGTATATTTATGAGGTCCAAAATAAGTAAGAGAACTTTTGTTACTAGTAATAACAATTGAACTAGAGTTTTTACTATTTTGTCACTGCAATTATATGTTTCTAGTGCTAATATAAATGCCAATTGCTTCTGATTGCATCTGTACGTTATATCAATTGCTAGCTCTTACAGCTATAGAAACAATTAGCTATAGAAAACCTCAAAATTCAGCAACCATAATTTACACTAGTACGTAATTACATGAAATTTATATCTTTTAACTTCTAATATTTCAATGATCATAATTATATTGACAATCTTCATTAAAATTAATTGAATATGCTCCTAATTGATTGCAATATAATTGCAAGGATGCCAATATATAGGCTCATATATATATCTTGGATTTTATATATCTTAAGTCTAGATCATTTCATAAATCGCAAGCTTAAACCAACTGGAGCTTCCATATGTTATGTATATGTGCTGACGATGTATTTTTATTAATATTAATAGGCATTCATACCTTTGTGTCAAAATAAAACGCGATTATACTAAGTATTAAACTTTGCAATCATAAAATGTGTGAAACTAATTTATGGAGATTTTGTGAAAGTTAAGGTTTATATGTTAACTTTATCAATTTTACAACTATTCAAAATTAGGATTCAGTTCATGAAATGAAAATATCCTTAAGATTAGGCAAGCTCAACCCCAAAAACAATATATATTTATATGTTGGATGAATTTCTGGATCTAAACTAATTGTATAAATATACTACATAAAGCTATAACTATTTAACTATCACAATTGCAAGGTTTTAAATATATCGTGATATTGAATTTTTATCTCTTTTATGACGTTAACCTTATTTCATTTACGGAGTGTAATGCTAGGAGATCTAATGTTAGAGCTTTCTTTATAATTAAGTAATCAATTAATATTGCAAGTAAGTTATCCAACATAACTCAATTGCCCAATCATATTCCTAATTGCAAATAATTGAAACTTCCTTTATGAAAATGAATGAGATTAATCATAATATAAGTTAATACCTTTCAATTAGCTCGAAATAAGTATAAATAGAATATATCTACTTATTATCAATATTGCTACTTATAAATATTATTATAAAAAAATGACACTTTTAGATGCTTATGGTTATAGTTATGAAGAATTAAAATTTTTGGCTATAGATAGTCTTCAATATGTCACATCGCATGGAATACTCTTCAATTTAATCCAATTTATATCTTTCTCTTTTCTATTATTAATTGGAACAGCTCAAATTAATCAATTGGCTTATAAATTAGCACCCAATAGGGCTCCTTTGGTTCATTATTGGTTTCCCTGGATCGGATCACCAATTGCTTATGGTATGGAGCCATATAAGTTTTTCACTGATTGTCAGTCAAAATATGGTGATGTATTCTCTTTTTATATGCTCGGTAAGGTAATGACTGTTTATCTTGGTCCTAAAGGGCATGAATTTGTTTTAAACGCAAAACTTTCAAATGTATCCGCTGAAGAAGCCTATAAACACTTAACAACACCATTATTTGGTAAAGGTGTAATTTATGACTGTCCAAATGGTAGGTTTATGGAACAAAAGAAATTTACAAAAGGTGCTTTATCAAAAGATTCTTTTAAATCATATGTCCCCAAAATGGTTGAAGAAATCAGGAACTATTTCTTAAATTCTCCAAATTTTAAAGATGTTGAAGATAATACTTCTGGTATCGTTGATATTATGAAAACACAACCTGAAATTACAATCTTTACTGCCTCAAGATCATTATTAGGTGATGAAATTAGAAATCAATTTGATGCTTCGTTTGCAAAATTATATGAAGCTTTAGATCGTGGTTTTACTCCTCTTAATTTTGTGTTTCCAAATTTACCATTACCTAGCTATAGACGACGTGATGAAGCACAGAAAAAAATCACTAAAACCTATATGAATGTAATTAATAGACGCCGTGAATCGAATGATATACAAGAAAGAGATTTAATTGATTCCTTGATGAAATCATCAACATATAGAGATGGTATTAAGATGACAGATCAAGAAATTGCAAATTTGTGTATCGGTGTTTTATTAGGCGGGGAACATACTTCTGCAACAACCTCATCTTGGATTTTACTCCATTTAGCACAGAAGCCTCAATTAATTGAAGAGTTATATCAAGAGCAAGTAAAAGTTTGTGGACTAGCTGATGGATCTTTGCGTCCATTAACTTATGATGATTTACAAAGTCTAACTTTGGTAAACAATGTTATTAAAGAAACTCTAAGAATGCACATGCCATTACACTCTATCTTTAGAAAAGTCATCAATACTTTACCAGTTCCAGCAACAACATATATTATTCCCAAAGGTCATTATGTTTTGATATCTCCTGGATATACAATGGTTTCCGAAAAGTATTTTCCTAAGGCTAACATTTTTGATCCACATCGTTGGGATCAACATATTTCAAGCAATCTTATCGAAGAAAAAATTGACTATGGATTTGGTGCTATTTCAAAAGGTGTTTCCTCTCCTTATCTGCCATTTGGTGGAGGCCGCCATCGTTGTATTGGGGAACAGTTTGCATATGTTCAATTAGGAACAATGATATCCACTTTTGTAAGAAATTATTCATGGACATTACCTAAAGGTCAGATTAATATTCCTCTTGTTGATTATCAAAGTATGGTGACTTTACCCGTCAGACCTGCTAAGATTATAGTAGCCAAGAGACCAATCTTAAGATGATGAATATGTTGATATTTCAACTTAAAATCATATATTTATGATTCAATTATAATTAAAAAATTTCAAAAAAACTTCTATATGAACAAGAAACTAAACCTACAATCGCTCTTTGTTTGAAAATTTATAGATATATATTACTAAATAAATAGTTATATAGCTATATATGCTAGACATCAATCCAATCATTTCAATTACAAAACCGGTGACCAGAACATGATCGTAAAAAACTCCTCAACAGTATAATAGCGATTACACGCTTAGAACTAATCAATTATACGACTTGACAACTAGGGTTAGCCGGTGGATATGCATCTAACATGACCTCCTTATAATGTATTTCAGCTAAACGTTCTAAAATTTTACTAGTATGTAGGTATACTTTGGTAATCAATTAAAATTTAAGAGAAAGATGGATTAAGTTGTTTCATGGATTGAAGAGGGAAAAAGAGGAATTATTATAAATAGTTCATTTCATTCTGACGTGAATAGAGTCTAATAAATCAAGTCGTTATATTTCTCTTATGTATAATAAATTGATAAAATATCTGGTATAGTAACATTTGTGCATGAATGGATAATATTCTAAAACTATTTTATTTCCATTTGGTCGTAGCTAAGTATAGGTACCAGTAGATAATAGATATAGATTAATGCATCTTGACATTTATGCACTTACTAAATGTTGGCTAATTTCAAGCTCACAGTGTGTAGGCCTGAATACGGATATCGATATATATAATCATTTTAACGGCCTACTGTTATCTAATATTAATATGTTATTGATTTTATTTTGGAAAAATGTAATGAAAACTAACCTATGAAATCCAAAAATGTAAAAAAAGAATTGAAATATATTGTTTAATCTCCCTATATTTATAGAACTATGCATATAAATGAACCACTATTATAGCTTCAACTAATTGATAAGATGACAAGAACCTATAACAAAATCATATGGATTCCCAGAGCACTTACTTTTAATGTAATTAATATTTAGATCCGTAATTCTAGAATAATAGTTTAACAATTGCAAGGAACATCATCTTCATATAAGTGAATATATTTACGGTAATATCAACTTCTTCTTCGTGATAATTCTCAGAACTGTTAAGCTTGCAATTGATCTATTTATGGTAATTTTATACATGTGTTTACCTGTAACCAAAAATACATTTACTGACTATTTTAGCAAATTTTTATAGTTACATAACTGCTAATTTCCATCGTCAATGAAAATTCACAGTGAAACTCTAAAGTTTCATTAATGTTTGAGGATTTTTATTACGATATTAATTTTTGCTATGAATCATAGCATTATACTATAACATATATTGAGACATGTATCTAATGTATATTTTATGATAAACATTGAAAATATGGTATACGTAAATCTATATTTTTTGCACAAAGCATTTTGGACACCTTTTAAATTTTTCATATAGGGTCATGATATCGCCTCATTATTTGATAGCTTTGCTAGAATATAAATGTTTCTATTCTTGACAGATTGGTTGATCGCTCGTTGTTGGATACGCTTTTGCTGAATTTACCATATATCGAATATTGACCCAATCATTTGAAAATCTAACTAATCCAATTGTTTAAGTTGTACTATGTTGCTATATCTGATGTTGAAATAACCCGCTCTAGTGCACCGCTTCTATTAATATTGCGTGGTTAAATCGGAAAGTCGAAACTTCACTTGCTAAATGAGTTTCATTATAGGTTTCACATGTTTGGATAAATATGGAGTATCGTTTGTTATTTCTCCACCGTCGCCTAGGTAAGGAAAGTCATGTAACGTCATTATTACCAGTCAATGGCAATCATTAATATTTACGCGTAGTTTCTTTTTACTATGCTTTGTCCTTTCGGATTCCCCAGATGTGTGAAATATTTAGTATGATTTTCCTTGACATGTGATACGCCCGCAAGATGGCTTTCTAAGAGACAAAGAGCAATCGGTATGAGTTATACCCAGCTAATCATAACATTTTTCATAACTGTGTTAATGCATATGCATGTAGATGTATAGGGTATGCTCCTACATCTATTCACATAGAATTCCCCACATGTAGATCTATATCAAATGCAAACAGAATATTCATATAAGGTGTCACTGCTATTATTACTAATTACCATTTGAGACTGTTACATAAGGTATAGGTAAAAAATGTAAGTATATGTTACCGTCTCTTAAGCCTACAGTAGTCTAGAAATTTAGATTTTACCATTATGTTCACTATATATTATATATATTCAGGAACTTCAATACCTATAAGCTTGGGCGTGTAAAAGCTAAAATTGTATTTATACGCTTACGAATATCCTTAAATAATAATTACTTCATAAGTTCAGTTCTCCTTGGTTAGGAGCCAATTGGAATGAAATTGCGAAAAGAGTAAAGTATGAATATCCTTGTAAATTTGATTCAAGCCAGATCCAATGAAATTTTAAAGATCTGGATAAGCTTTTTGAATCATTTAAGCTTGCATCAATACACTTTTTGTTTTTTCTCTAAGTTACTTATATAACTTACAGTAACTAATTATAATTAAACCAATTTCAAAGTAAATCATCAGTTGTTAATAGAGGAACAAAAATTCTCACAGTATTATAAGTTTCATTTCAAAATGGGGTTAGACGCAGCTGATTAGTTATCATTATTATATTATATTACAATGTATACGATGGAATTAATTAGTTGAATATTAGATACGATAGAATTTCAAAGACTGAAGTGAAAGTGGATTGAATTCTCATATATGAATGTTAATAAGTTCGATATCAGTTTAATTATAGACTAAGAAAATATTGCTTTTAAGCAAATTCGGAAGCATCTTGACCGGGATTAGCAGATTCATATTTCAAATATTTCAGTAATTTGTAAAGAGCAACAGAAATTAATGAACCAAGTATTGGGCCTACCCAATAAATCCAATGATAATTAGGGAAGCTTGCTGTTGCAATACAAGGACCAAATGATCTAGCGGGATTTAGACCAGCACCCGAATAATAAACCGAAAATAAATGACCAATAAATAAAGACAGGCCTATAACTAATGGACCGATAAACGTTGCTTTGTGTTTTTCAACGGCCATAAATAGAACAGTTGTACATAATATAGCTGTTCCAAACATTTCAACAAATAAACCTCTTGTCTTTGAAGCACCACCACCAAGGCCATTGGCAAATAACACTTCACCAGGAGTTAAAGCATCTGCGGTTGCCGCTGCCGCCATACCGGCGACCAATTGAGTAAGACAATTAGCAAGGCATCTAACTGGATGAATAGCACCAACTGCCATCAAACTGAGAGAAACAGCAGGATTAAATTGACCGCCTGAGATTCTGTAAAATATATGAACGTTGACAGCCAAGGAGAAACCAAAACCAAGAGCGATCATCATTAGTTGGCCGGGACTACTTCCATGTTCTGGAATATTTGGATCTGAGTTTGCAATTTGAGCAATAACAAAAGCAAATAGTAGGAAAAGATAGGTCCCAGCAAATTCCCCAACTACTGAGATAAAATGATGTCTAATACTGTCATTCTTCAAGCCAAACTTATATGTGTTAGCCGGAGTACTGTAGTTAGCAACATATTGGTCGTCACCAGTGCCAGATTGAGAGCTAACATCTTCACCCATTTTTAGTTATTCTTATCTTGTAATTGATATTCTGTGATGGGTCTTTAGCAGGAAGTCTTCGTCCTTTTATATAAATATCAAATTCATGATCAAAGAATTTTAGGAAAGAGAAATCGCTATAATGCATGTATACGCACTCTGTTGACATTGAAATATATGATCAAGGCACACTACATATGCATACCTGCTTGATATACTACCTATATATAGCTCTATAACCATAAATTATAGAGTTATTATATATTATATATTATATGGCTGCCTGGTTGTGAACTCAAACTATTAATTAGGCCGTGGTTTGAAATGATTTGTTTCATTAATATATATTATTAAGATTGATGTTGAACAAAACTGTATATATTCATGCATATAACTGGCTGCTTAGAGATCATTGTTAGAGATGTTCCAAGAACTTAATTTTATCCTTTTGCATAGCTATGATATAAATATTCTAGAGCTGTCAAACAGAAACCTAGAAAAATGGTGCAAATTACATTCATCCCTTGTATACAAACTCGAGAGAAAACCTATCTACGTAAAAACAACAACATGTGTTGTTAGTATTGTCTCATAGCACTGATACTTGTTCATTATAAATTTGATGTTTCAGTTGGAGACCGCTTGTGTACTCAAACTATTAATAATACGGCTGTGATCTGAAATGAAATTTGTATTGATTTATAAATATCTATTAAGTTTGATGTTGAACAAAACTGTATAAGGCTTATAGCCATATTTAACTTATAACTGACTGTTTAAAGAATATTAATATTATTAGATAACATCCATAAGCTTCATTTCATCTTTTACCTGTTGTATAGCTGAGATATAATTATAGAAATTCTAGAGCTGTCAGACAGAACCCCAGATAAATGGTGTAAATTGCAATTGATATCTCCTACAAACTCAAGATCTAGAGAAGAACCATATACCCGCGGTACGACTATTGCTAGTATTTCCCTGCATCATTGACATAGATCATTTGGAGAGCTAGATTGTATTGCTAAATAATCCAATCGAGATTTTAAGCTTAAACTATAAATCTTTAGACATAGATAGCATCACGTGAACCCCGTATTTCATGGTATGGATACGCTAAACTTAAAGCCCATATTGATGCAAAGTTTTCGGCTGTTGTGAAATTAAAATCTTGATATTTTAATATCAGATGTCGACAAATGGCAATTTCAATATTGACACCGAACAAAATGTTCGAATAGTTGAACCTCATGAATATAAATTGGCCACGGCGACATTAGTTGCGGCTTTTGGTGATGACCCAGCTTCCACTTACTTATCACAAGTCGACGGCAGGACACCTTCACAAGCCAGGCAATTACTATGGGAACAGTTTGAATATGCACTGTATGCCCATATTTTAGGCGGCTTGGTTCTAACAATTGGAAATTTTGAGAGCGTTGCTTGCTGGATGCCACCTGGTAGAGATATGGATGAATGGTTAATTTATTTAAGGAGTGGTTTATGGAGAATGCACTACAAATTAGGGGCACAAGGTAAAAGCCGTTTCTTCGGGGAATATTTTGATCTTTTAAATGATGCCAAGTAAGTTGAATAGTCACTTCGACAACGTGTGATTGGTATTAATAATCTTTTGCAGGGTGAAGGTTTTGAAAGAGCGTGAACATTCTGCCTGGTGTTGTGAATATATTGGAACTTTACCATCTGCACAAGGAAAGGGTTATGGCAAAAAGCTAATGGAGTATATTACGGATTTGGTAAGTTATCTCAAATTATAGTCGATATATATTCCAACTAACATATTCAACTTGATTGATTAGGCTGATAAAGAACAGGCGCCGTGCTATCTCGATTCCTCAAATGTTACTAATATTCCATTTTACAATAAACTGGAGTTTGTAGTTAAAGAAACTGTGTCTCTGAATCCAGATGGTGTTCCTATTCCGCATTACTGTATGATAAGAGAGCCAAAACCAAAATGAGGAATTTAAAATTTTTTATCCTATATTATAAAATGCTTTTCAATTGAAAATTTAAACCGGTATAAAAAAGATAAACAGAGAAGAATATGACTATAAATAAATAGAGATCATAACGCCAAAAAGCATAACTTTTGAACAAAAAAATTATTATTGATATGAATTAATTTCCAGTGTTTTTTGTTATCATTTTTTATCCCCAATCGATTGCAATTGTAAGTTATTCCTTTTATCGAAAAAGTTAAACTCATTTATTGCTCCGCCACTTTTTCCCATATGTTTTAACATTTTCATGAAAAATTCGTTAGTTAATCCAACGACCTTCATTTCATCACTAATATATAATCCAATAGTTTCAAAATCATCTTCAAAGTATTGATGTTTGAAATATTTCTTTTCACCTGTTTCCATATCATATAGAAATAAACAATGATACAATGAATCACCAGTACAATTATTGAATTCAAATTCACCAATATAGAATTGATTATACATGATTGATGTTAGACGTATATCAACAGCATCCAATAAAACTCTCCAATCATTCATAAAAGGGGGATCTCGATATTTTGCTAATTGTACTGCTTCTTCATAAATTGTCTGTCCTCTACAAGTTTTTACCTGTTCTTCTATATTCCGATCATTAATATCATTTGTAAACCAATTACTATAACTTTTGGTATCCAATTCCCCAATAAATTCCATTAAAGGTTTGAATAACACAGGATCATTTATATATTCATATGATGGACAAAATATATGAGTTGGAGTTGTATAAATAAAATATAAATTATTATTAATTGTAGTTGTGTCATAAGCTCCTAGAAATTTCCCAGTTGTCCTCAATAATACAACAATTAGTGATTTTCTTGATCCAGAAGATTCACCATAAAGTAGTATGAACAAATAATGTTCATGGGGAATGAAACATTCGATACGTTTATAGTCTAAATCGCGATTATTAAGTGATGTAGTCCATAGTAATGTATCACCCTCATAATCATCATTTTTCCTTTTATATGCTTTGATGAAGACGGGCAAAACGGACCCACGGACGACAGAAATGTATATCGTATCGTCAACTACCTTGGAGATTAATTGGTAGACATAGCTTGAGATTGGTGGACTGATTTTCCAAGACATGGTATTACAGAATGTCGACGAAATTTTATAGACCAGTTTTGTGCCAGGTTTATGATGTAAGAACCAAGTAAAAGTAGCATCAAGTTCACCTTCAGACTCATTGCCATTAGGATCAACAAAGGGAAAGTATTTGAGTCTTTTGGCTTCTTCTCTTTGAGTTAGCATGCCAGTGTGATTTAAATCCCAACAAACCAAATTTCCTTTCTTGAAGTCAATCAAAAACCAGTATAATAAATGGGAAGCATCGGCCATATTAGTACCAACCCAATGGACTCTAGAAGAATTGAAGATTTTGTCTTGAAATGACGGGTATTGAAATTCTGTAATGGAGCCAATGATGTTCGAAGGCTCACTTGGCAAATCATCAAAGCGCCATGTAGGAGTATCACAACAAGTATACAAATCCATTTTCTCAGTGATGTTGAGTGGTTCCGTGTTGTCCAGATTTCTTTTAATTCGGCAGTATCGACGCACTATACTTTTCCATGATTCCCTTTTCTTGGTCTGTTGTTTTTCTTTCTCTTCCCACGGCCTGTTGTTCAAATACCCCGACACCAGTGGATTGTCATTCCAAACAACCCATTTGAATAAACTATCATATTCCTCGTAGCAAAACAGCGCATACAAGTCCCGACAGGATCGGGCAAGACCGTAGAAATCTGGTAGCCGGAGCTCGCCTATAATTCTGGCCAAGATCTCGTAAGGCAGGTCGGGAAGACGGATGAGAAGTATGTTTTTCTCGTCCTCAAGCTTGTGATCCATAGCGGCAGAATGAGAATGTATACCCTGGAATTTGTGAATAAGTTGAAGTTATTATATATTGAAGAATAAGAATGAGAGGCATTGGAATGAATGGTGCCAGCTTTTCTATTTATTTAATATTTGATCTCATCGATGACAACAATAATTATCAGACTGAACATTTGATATATAATATTAATTATAAACAAAATCCGCCTTTCGTAGCAAATGAGGTTACGTATTCGATCCCGGAATCACACCGTATCACGTCCGGATAGATCTCATGTGACCAACCAAAAAATACACCCGTAGACATCGGGTCGGGCAGAGTAAGGCATTCTTCGATTTTTTTCTTTGTATCGAATTCGAATATTATATTATAAATTCTAGCTAGACCTTGTATTATACATTACTCTAGATATTACAACTTCATGAAAATTAGCTGTCATTAAGTCCATAAAAATCTAATACCGCAGCTACATAGTGATAACGATTGAAATGCACATAAATATCGGTGGACAGAAAATAGCAGGGAGCAGAGCCAGATAAAATATTTTGGAAACTCACCTGATAAAAACGGCCGTGTGGTCTAGTGGTATGATACTCGCTTTGGGTGCGAGTGGCCCTGGGTTCAATTCCCAGCTCGGCCCGTCTTTTTTTGCTATACATTATCAGAAAAAGCGGACTCAAAAATGTTCAATGTCAAAAAAAAAGAGCAAAAGTATTCAAACTTTTAAAAGATCTTGATTACAATTGGTATCACTTTTTAAGCGGTTATGCTATTGAAGGAAATAACAGGCAAAAGGCGGAAAAAGAAATATCGTTCAAGGAAAAAGGAACACTCAATGAAAATAATAGATGGGAACAATATCTAAAATGTTACCTTGATTCCATAAATTCTAAACAATCAAAGTCAGCAAATACATTGATACCTATCCTAGATGTGAATACATCATACAAAATATGTTCTGAAAGAGTTCCCCTAGATATTATACAAAATGTACAGACCAAAGATGAACAGGACTTACAAATGACGATATTTAGTTTGATTTCTGAGATAATATGGAATATAAGAATCCATAGAAGATTTAGCGATCAAAATATGGAAAATGACGATTCCAATAATCAGCAAACCATTAGGAGAATGATGAAAAGAGAAAACTGCGTTTATGTTTAAAATACAAATAATAATGATATATTCATATTTATACATATATTGGTCTTTATCAGATAAGATGAAGAAATAAAAATAAATAATTACTACATACATTTACAATATATATTTATAAATTTAAATAGTTTATAATAAAATATAATTAAGTAAAAAAAAAGATCTCAAAATAGACTTAGATGCTATTGTTCATTTAGCAAATATTGAACGACGGAAACTGATTCTTAGATATAAATAAATACAAAACAGACATTGACGGTACAACATTTTTAAATAATTCTATACTTACGTTTTAACCTTTTTATAGATTTTTATAAATTATAATAAAATGATAAAGTAAAAAAAAAAAAAGCCTATTAAACATATTACTCAAATAACAATAAACCAATTATCCCAAAATGGCCTGATAACATTATTAAACATAGAACTGAATTAGGGTGGAAAAACTGGTGGAGAATCCTTCAAAAAATCAATAATAAAAAACCAAATGGTGTTGGTTTCCTACACAGACTAAGTTTAAGAAATTATACCCATCACAGGACTCAAATATCCACTATTGAAGATGAAAATAACCAAGCTTCAAGCGAAATGGAAGAATAAACCAATGCATATTATGTCTGGAACCAAATGTAGAAACCGAGGAGCACGTATTCAATCAATGTAGAATAAAGACAATAATATTTGAACATTTCATGGGAAAAAATTATCAACTAAATAAAATGATTTGTGATTTCATGAGAAACACAAATGAATCCCCCACCATCAATGGGTATGTGTATATGGCAAATTGGCGAATATGGAAAGACGAAAATTAATTTAAAAATTTAAATAAACTATTCTCAGCACCCTTCTTGAAACCAACTCAACCAACCATTAACAACAATCAATAACAATTCTGAAATTGTATGCAAATAATAAATTTCAAATAGAATCAATTTCGCTCTATTTTCCAATTTTCCTAATGCATTACCGTAATACAGTAAGTCTTAATATGGATATGCAAAGCGTCATATTAGGAAAAGACAGTCCACAATGAATCCACATATACTCAATTGATATGCATAATTGAGGCACTAAAATAGACCTCGGTGAGGAAAGCAACAAAAAATACGATCGAAAGAAAATTTAAATAATGAATATATATATATAGCAGGTTTTTTACAAGGAGTGAAGTCTCCTTAAGAAAAGGATGTTTACATTTAGAACCAGTGTTTACATTAGTTCAACTTGCAGATAATAAAGAATTAATATTAGCCATTAAAGAAGAATTTGGAGATATAGGTAATTGATATCATAGTAAATCAGATAACTGTATAAGATATCAAGTAAGAAAATTAGAAGATTTATCTAAAGTAATAATACCATTTTTTATGAAACATCAATTAAGAAGTGATAAATTCAATAGTTTTWTAAAATTTAAATACATAGTAGAAACAATGTTAACAAAAGAGCATAATAAAAAAATTATTAGCTTTAATAGTAACAGCTAGTGAATTGGATCCATTGGGGAAATTAGGAGGAAAAAATAAGATATTTGTCAGCTAGTGCATATATATATGTTAAAGAAAATAAAATACCCAGTAGTGTTTCAATTGAAAAATCAACAGAATTGTTAAATGATACTAAACGCAATAAATTAACATTAAATTTTAATTATTTGATGGAGATGGAAATATATGTTATTTAACTAAAGATCAAAATCAAAAATTACAAATAAGAGTTACGTATACTTTCTTTTGTTCAAGATATTTATAATGAATCTTTATTAGTAGAATTACAAAATTATTTTAATAATAATGGACATATTTATAAAATCAGTAATAAAGGAGTAAGATATGATATAAAAAGTTTAACTTCCTTATAATAATTCAATTGGTGGAAAATGAGAAGGAACACCTGGGACAATTCACAGGCTGAATATTGGTCCTATATAGACACTAGATAAATGGATTATCAATGGTATTAATTTGGAAATATTTGAACTATAATTAATACTTAGACCATTACACTTATGTTATAAATTTGGTCCATTCGCTTAGTGCTTATTGGTTTGCTATGTTCCTTTGAAAATATTATGGATTCGAGATGATGTATTGTCAAATGGATTGTCTTTATTACGAGAACATCAATTACAGTACAAGCCAATATACAAGCCTCACTTGGCAAGTTGGCATTGGCTACAATTTATAATTATAACCCCGGAATTCCATGCATATTAACATTTTAACAGGAAACTATATGGGATCCGAGAACATTGAAACCAGTATATTTCAATCAAACATCCAAAAAGTAGGATTGAACCATCGTGGTAGCTTCCACAAATTTAAGTCTGTATATATCCCTAGGCTTGAAATATTCACACACGGAGGTATGCAGTTTCATAGACCGTTCAGTCTTAAACATGTTATTATAATCTACATATTTTTTTCGGTAAAACACTTGTAAAAATACAAAATGAAGTCTCTACATGTAAAAGCGAATGCATAGGCTTATACTGGTAGATATATTTGAAATTGATGGGAAGATTTTTCCTTCCATGAGATCTTTTTAATTCGAAGCTTTTTTATAGATTTTTTTATATAGGTTATCTCATGCTCTTAAAAAAATTAAATAAATACATTATGGAAATAACTGTTTATTCCGCGGTTACCCCAAAAATATAAATTGAAAATTTAAATATATGAGTTTAATTAGAGCTGGCTATTAATTAACTTGTTACTGCTTAATGATAAGGACCGGATAGCTATTGAACCTCAAAAAAAAAATTTAAGTCCATTTTGGGACAATAAAACTTCTAATCAATGGAAATATATACAGTTATTAGAATGAGAGATTTAATATTGAAACCCATGAGAAAAGAGGAAATCAAATATAAATTAATCTGAAATTTTATCACTTTTTGGGAAGTTTTCAAAAACTTGTGTTTTGCTGAAGCATACTTTATTTTAACTTGGCTATTTTTTAAACTTACAACAGTGATTTTTATATTCTCTTTCCTATGAAAATTTAAGAAACTCCATCAGGATTCTATAATTAGGGCTCGCCGTCGCGATCACCTAGTTGACATCTTCTGAGATTCACCTGACTAAAAAGCCAATGTGCATGTAAAACTTATTATACTCAGTGAAACTTTATTCTGAATACAAAAGGAGAAACAATGCGTAGTTATAGCGCTATCATTTATGTCATAAAAACGTATATTGGTATACGTCCTATAAATTTATTTGACAGCTACTCATCTATGACTTATAAAGTTACTAGTTATTGTATATGCCATTATTATAGTATATTCACTAATTATATAATCAATATAATCAGAATATTTATCTTATAACTAATTATATAGCTATAATGATAAATCCGGTCGCTACTAATAACTATTTTGTATTGGCAGATTCGGCACTAGAACTATAGTGAAATTTCAATTCATGAATATTTATCTAAATTATATTCTCAATTGCAATTGATGACCACTTGCAAAGTAAACAAATATTGATTTAGATTTAACCTTTTATTTTATTTTATATAAATTTAAAGGGTCAGTTACGTAATATGTACTAACCGAGCACACGTCAGAAACACAAAGACTAAAACCATTTTTTTAAATTTATCAAATTTATTTATTACCTATTTAGAAAGTATTAATCCTAGGTGAGACACTGGAGAATCTGGGAGTTTTTTTTTTGTAAAAGACTGTGCAGTGTGCAACTATTTGACATTTAAATTCATATGTATAAGTTTCAGTAGAAAACAGTAGGCGAGTGCTTAGGTGTATTTTACTGTATAAACATATCTGGGTTCCGAGAATTCTTTTCCAAAGGCATTGTCATAGGTAAAGGATTCGGATATGTTCCGGATACCATCTATATCTATGGTCATCAAATAAACTACCATGTATACATACTATACTTATCAGTGGAACTCAGTGAAACCCACAGATTAGATTTCAGACAGCTATCAGAAAGTTAGAATTAGGATATAAGGGCATGTTTATGTTCTATTCTTCTTAAATCTCAATTGAGAAAGGCCATCCAACTATGTAGTTATCCGATGGAAAGTACCTTGAAGAGCTTATAATTGATTTTGTAATTAAATTTGGTATAAGATTATACGCGTCTCCTCCTCGCATAGCACCCTTCACAATTGCAATATATTCTTTAACAAACCAATTGAATTTCAGATTAGACCACTCAGACCTATAGATAATATTGGGAAGGAGAGCACCTAGTCGCTAATATAATGTGGATCTAGGATACAGAATACTCTGTATTGAGCAATATTAGCTCCAAGAAATCCGTATTATGAATTTTGTATGTATGACATATGCCATACTATATTAATAGCTATAAGAATACTTTAAAGTTTCTTTTTAGGAATTAAATTACAAAGTGTGAAGATTCCGGCAGCAGTAGCTTAACCTTATAATCAGATAAAGTCAAGATCCAGACTCTTCTTTTCATCTCTTGTAGTAATAGAGATTACAAAATATAGGACCATATTGTTAGTTGCTTTGGTCATAGATATATATTGCATTATGATTTGATTAATATGAATCTACTAGTGATTCACAGAAAATGGAATTTCAACATTAATATATTTACAATTAACATGGATGTGTGTTTGACGGATATCAAACCTCCAGGTGTTTCCATAAATTAATTATATCATTTGATCTTTCTAAGAATTTGTTAGCTCAAATTAAGTTAAGCTTAAACAAACTAAATCTACAATAAATATTATAATTTCTCCCATTCTATACAAAACGTTATGAAGCTAGATAAATTTATAGTTAGTCCCCTTCAATTAAGGTTTTGCTGAACCTTTATTTTGCAGATTATATTTTTCATGACAAAACAATAGTTTAAAACTGTAATAAAAATCCAGAATTTCTAAACAGGTTGGTTCATATATAAAATATCTTCCGCTGATTTTTGAATTGAATTTACTTTGCTTCAATTCTCATTTTAAGAACAAAAATAGAAACTAATTATTATTATTGCTAATTGTTAATTAGGCTTAATAACTCTTATTCTCACACAATCATACAAAGTCAATACTGAATATGCCATACACTACAGAAAGCAGTCGTTGGAACGCTTTCCAATTCGTCGATCCTCTAGCAGCTGGTTGCTTTGTTGTCTGTCGGAAACAACTCTCTCAATATTGTAGACCTGATTGCGAGGCTCAGCCTCCATGTCCAAAAAGAGCTTCTGTTATATTCATGAATACACCAGAGTTAGCAGAAAGGGCTGGTTACACCCCTTGTATGAATTGTTATCCCCAACTTACTCCAACAGTTGATATTCACATAATAGCTAAAACTATTATCCAGGTTAATAAGGAAATAGGATTTGTTCCATCATCGGTAGAGCCTTCAAGCTCAGATTTTGAATTTGTGTCTGCAGAAAAGCCTCAGGAAATGGTAAATATACCTAAACTATCAGCTGCAGGTAGTAGAAAGCTTTTACGAAATGAACCTGACCATAGCCAATTAGTTGATTTTGCATGTCGTCATATAGCAGCAGCAGCAATTAATGCTTTACTAGCTTCTTTGGAACTTGATTATATTTTGAAGCAGGAAACGGATAACAAAGCAAAAAAAAGAGAGACTGAAATTGAAATTGAAGGAACTATAAAAACTAAGAAAGATGCAGGAGGTAACATTTTTTTAATGGAATCAGGAATGTCTGAGATTAAAAAGAAAAAACGAAGAGTTGGGGTTCTTGGATTTAAAGAATTGGCTTCTAAAGCCAAATTATCACCATGGCATTTTCATCGGGTATTCAAGTCAAAAACAAAAATGACACCAAAAGCTTATGGTGATTTATGCTTGGATGTAGTAAGAAAAAGGAAAGATTTTGTTGATGCTTTAAAAACTGGAGCTGCTTCATCAGCATATTCAAGAAGACTATCCGCACAGGAAGCAGCATTAAAAGAGCAAAATGAGAAGAAAATGAAAGCAAACTATGGTGAATTTCCTTCTCGTTCATCAGTTTATAACCCTGCTGGTTCTAATGATGAAATGGTATACCTACCTTCATTTTCTAATGGCATACAAAACTCTGACTCTTTCGTTGATGTTAGAAACCAACCAATAAATAACATTAAAATTGACTCGATTTCCACTCTCACGTCATTAATACCTTCATCTTTAACTTTACCAAATGCTATTTTTATGGACCCAAGAGACACAAAAATATCTACATTAAGTAACACTGATCCAGTGCTTAATATGACTTCGGATGATCATAGCATTACGAATGGTAGTGTACCAGGAGTATCTAATATTGAAATTTCTCAGAATGATTCTTCTATTTACTATACACCACAATTGCAACCAACATCTCCTGATTCTAGTTCATCTCTAAATTATTCACCAAACTCTTTGAATCACTTTTCTCCTTCTGATTTAGCTTCTACTCTTTTCAACTCCGATCCGGATTATTCATTAATCTCGACACCCGATACGAATTTAAATCTCCTGGCAGATACTACTACTCCAATCTGTAATGATAATAAAAGTGGAAAATTCTTTGAATTAAGGATCAGGGAGTCAGATCTGTTTAATGAAAGAATTTATGGTCTCTCTAGAAAGTCAAAAATATTGATGGACCCTGCAGTTAGTATCGTAAATGAATTTGTTAGAATTAACGATAATCCATTTGATAGTTACCAGGATGATTTTGAACGAAACTTCAATACTTATAATGATCACTTCGAACTATCATGAGTAAATCTCAATTAACAAAATAAACAGGTGGAGTGCTTTAAATATATCTTGAGTATAAAGAAATACAAAGTACAAATTCAAAATCAATTCCAATTGAAACCAAACACTATGACACACATATCATACACACATGTCTACTTAATTTTTTGTTCATTTTCTAATGATTTCTTTATCCTTAGTTTTTTTCTCCGTCTTTGTAATTGCTTTTGTTATTCGCTTGTTCATGCTACACGACTGCTGCATACATCAAATTTGCATTTGTGTTATATTGTATTTATAAAACGGTTGGAAAGGACAATTCTAATTACATTTACTACTTTTTCTAATTCATTTTTTTTTATTTATTACTATATACACATTGTTTCTTTTAGTGGAATTCTAGAACTCATGTAAAAAGAGGTTGCTTTTTTGGTGAAAGAAAATATACAAAGTTTATTGCTTACGGTAGACGACAGTACTTCACAATGCACGTACACTGTACACATATATTGTGATTAACCAAATCATATATTTTGTTTTACTACCTCATTAATTTATAAAAAGCGTTATAGCCGATGTACGATATGTAGATTCCAAGTAGTTAAATGCAGGTATCCCTAAAAGCCAATTTGGGTAGATCTGAAACTCTGATTATCACCTGCATAACTGACATCTTCTCGCGTCTACACACAGTTTTCATATAGCTGTTACTAAGCTAAGCAAGCTAAGCAAGCTTACTGATAGCAATTTAGCACAACATTACAATTGAATTGTAATTAAGTTCTATCTACAAAAGTAACACACCGAGTTATAAAATTAAAAAAAAAATTTAGCATCAGCGATAACAAGCTGTAGCTCATAATTAAGTTCTGCGATAGCTGGAAGATAATATAAATAGTAGTATATATCAATCAAAGGACACAAACAGGAATATTTTGAAGAGAATCAAAAAGAGATCACCAAGTCCTTCATTATTAATATTTAATGCATCACAATCTTAGATACACAACAAATAAACCCTCAAACTACATAATATTAGTACTATTGACAATAGAATACTCATTGAAAATTTTGCTTGCAACATACAATGTTGCGAATATCTTATTAAAAAAAATTCTAGAAACGACTGCAAACAGGGAATTAGGTATTAAAAGAACACATTCTTGTTAATAATATATATCGTAAGAATAAACAAGTAGACATGTGAATGATTTCATCAATTTCTTAGATATAAGATAAATATATTCTAAGATGAAACATCAAACCAACTTTTACTAGTGACATACATTATATTTGCTAGGACCAATATATTCGTAACATTGATGCACACACACACACCTCCATATAAATAAGGGATGATGCGGATGGTTATCATTATTGACGAGTTGTCAGATAATACATATCAGGCCCAGTCCATTTTAGGTAAAGGTATGTTTGAATCAGTAATCAGGGTAATTGATACAATAAAAGAATGGGAAAAAATTAGTTTCAATTAAAGTAATCAGAAATAATTATGTCAAAAGAAGGTTTAAAAGAAATTTCAATCTTACAAAAATTGAATAATTCAGAATCAAAAGATGAGAAGAATGTTATCAGATTAATTGATCATAAAAATCGTTTAGTTTTGTAAAAATTCATATTTAAATTTACGTGATGTTTAAATTTATTGGTAAAGAAATTAGAATTAATATTAAAGTTGTTAAACACAGTATCTAAATATTTAAAACATTATATTTATTTCATCAATATGGTAATAATACATGTCGATTTAAAACCTGATAATATATTAATAAATAAAACGAAGACAAGATTAAACGTTTCTGATTTAGGATCTGCTACCAGTTTTTAAGAATTTATTGTCACCCCGTACATCGTTTCTAGATTTTATCCTGCTCCAGAATTGATACTATAGCTAGGCGCTACTCGTAATTTTAATTATGCTATTGATGTTTGGTATATAGGGTATACTTTATTTGAACTCTCTATGGTACCGGTGAAATATTATTCTCTGGTCGTTCAAATAATGATATGCTAAAAGTAATAATGGAAATTTGAGGAAAATTCAGAACAAAATCAGTTTCTATACCAAACAGCTGATAAAGTAACTGGTAATGAGTTTGTCAAACAAATATAATTTGCCCATAAAACGATTGTAGGTAAAGAGATAAGATAATTGGTTAAAGCTGATTTTAATTCAGATTACAGCAGTGAAGATTAAGAACAATTAATTTGTTCTTCGAACTACTGGATAAGTTTGATTACAAATCTAAAGAACAGAAGAGCAGGATCGGAAAATCTACAACTCCATACTTTGCTGTTTCTAATCCTACAAACACAATTAGCACTGATTCAGAAGTAGAATATGAAAACCTTTTATTCTACAATACTTGTTGTTTCTGATACTACAACCACTATTGACCCTGTTTTAGAATTAAAGTTCTTAACATTGTCAATGGGACTTCAGATATCTTAAGATCTTTCAAGACCGGTTTTTACCATATGTTGTTGGATATGAAGAATATTTAATGGTGGAACTTGAGTGAGAAGACTGGCCAAATATTATTACATTATGTGGTCTAATTAATTTAATTAACTGTGGGCGAATAGTTTCTCAAGTGCGTGCGAATATAATTATAACGCTAAGTACTGTATTTTTACTTAAAAGTTAATCTTGAACCGACTGTAGCCAATGAAAAATAAAAAATTAAGACATATTTTCAAATTTCTAAAATGTGAATTGAAAATTAAACAAAATATGAACCTAGCCATTTTTCTAGAGTATCAAGTAGAGAACCAGGTAATTACATCCTCAGGTCATCTATTATAACAACTCTTCTCATAGCTACACTGAAGGACATATTTTAGTGAAATTGATTATATTTCTTCCATTATTTCTTTTACTGGATACTCTGTCAAACCGACACACCAGTTATCCATATTTGTAGGTAAATCATTGATAAGGTTCATATCACATACTCTCTGTTTTTTTTTTCATGAATGACTTTATCCACCATCTGACCCTTTAATTTCCAGGCGGGATGCTTTTGCTTTCCTTACCTTTTCATGTTACAGGTATATTTTTCAAATGAATTATTCATTTCAAACAAATTAAAAAATATCGTTTCATTAAAGATAGAAAACTCAATTTATTATATTGTAAATTTGTTAACTTATTCTTAAAATTCAACGTAAATCCATTTATATATATATATATTAGATGTTCATAAGAAAATCATCACCATTAATATTAACGACTCAAGATCACTATTGTAATTGATAGTTATCAAAAGCTTGCAAAAAAAACACCAAAAATGGTCGAAACGTCATTTAATGGTGTGGTACTTACCTAAAATAAAACAAAACCTTTCCTGGTGCAGAAAAATACATAGTAATGAGAGAACATGTCAATTTCCGATCGGCTACTAATAAATTTAAAGGGAATATTAATTACCCGGCTTTAACCGAAAATAAATTTTTACACTTGTTATTAGCTAGATTACATAATCACCACATCCCTAAAAATAATAAGATAAAATAGATAATTATAGTTTTGTTAAAAAATACCATAAATGAAAACAAGACCAGAAATCAATAAACTATTCAAAATACCATTATTATTAACATTCACTCCACCGGTTAACACATAACTTGTATCAATTGAATTGGTTGGATCGGCTGAAAAGGAAACCTCGGGAATTGTATTTTCACTATCGTTATAAGCAGCATATACAAAGAAATCTGCTGTTGGGTTTAGTGCTGGAGTTGTATAACTGTTGTTGTATTCAGTGGCAGAAGTGATTGAGAGAATTGAAAGAATTGAAAGAATTGAATACTTCATTTTTATTAAAGAAATATAAAATAAAATGTAAAATGTAAAATGTAAATATTAAAAAGGAGAATATGAAATTCAAATGTAATATCTATAATAAGGTTGTTCTGGGGCCACGCCCATTTCGGCTGGGGCAACTCGAATTAGAAGAATATCACAGGAAGTAGCTAGTAAAAGAATACAGGAATAATAAGCATAGAAAGCAATAGGATGGTATACAGTTGGAATAAAAACAGTTTACAGAAGTTACCCAAGATTCTCAAAGAATAACAACGAGTCTTCTCATAATCCATGATCTCAGCTGAAAGAGATCTAGAGGTTTCCCCAGATTAATCCCTTTTCTGACACCCTTCCAAAACTCGTATCTTTTTTACATATACACAGAATAATTTCAAGAATTCCGCTAAGGGATTTGAATTGTAATTCTAAAAAGAAATCACAATTACAACCAACGAAGTGGATTGAAATCTGTAATGTGAGTAAATGTTAACATGGCGCATTTTCTGAAATAGCGGTTCGGGTCACTATAAATAAATACGCCGACAACTTTCCTGGTGTAACACCTACTCAAATAAGAAGACATTAAATTAGATTCGGGGGATGTGAAAGCTTCCTTCTTGAATACGTTTGAAGAGTTGGCTTCAAAGTTTAACATTAGAATATCAACATCCACCCGTGAAAACAAGAATATGGAACATGTTCGGAATATAAAAGATCTTATCCAAATTAAAAGAACCTAATTGACAGAAAAAATAGTTTAAATATTAGTTGGAGTGGTCTCATGACATTTGGAATGGAGTTGTATTTAGTGACTATACTGATGAGATCCTTGAAGGTCTCGCATTCGAACAGGATATCACACCTATCCGTGAAATCGAGATGAATTTATTTCATGACAAGGAGATGGAGAAGTTAGAATGGATTCACCTATCCATTTAACCGCATGCACATTTGTTCTCCTCAAAAAACTGTATCACCAGGCCGGAATTACAGTTATGAGCCTTCCACATGGTGTAGAAGTGAAATAAAGCTCTACTTTTTGTGTCTACTTCACAATATTGGGACCTCATCAGGATATTATTTATAATTTAATTCACTACAGCCTCTTAAAGGGTTAAGGGTGCCAACACTAAATCTTAAACTTGAAATTCCATTTTTTTTTATATAACTGGATTAATATAATCTATAAACATTATAGAATATCATGCACTATTTCAAGAATCGTTCAAGGTCTTAGGGTACTCGCACTACTACTCGGTATGTAGTTATATAATATTGCCATATTTTTTGTAGTGGGTTTCAAATATTTAAACTTAAGATTGAACCAGTTGTACCCAAAGAAAAATCAAAATTCAAGACAGACAAAATCCTAAAATTAAGAACAAAATTAAAAAAAAAACTTAGACTTATGTGTTTTGACAAAGTATCAAGTGGGGAGTCCGACTATTCCTTCTCCAAGCGCTCTATTATAACAACTCTTCTGATAGTTCTAATGACTTTTTTTGCCTTGAAATTGATTTCATTTCTTCAACTATTCTTTTATTGTATCCTCTGTCATACTGTTACACCTTGACGAATGATCTTCCATATTTGGTAATTCATTGATAAGATTTATATCACGTACTGCCTGTTTTTTTTAATGGATGAGTTTATCCACTCATTGATCCTTTTATTCCCAGGCAGGATGCTTTGCTTGATTTTTATTTGTATATATTTCAGATTCAAATGAATTATCATTTAAGACTAATTAAAAGATAACGTTCATTAAAGATAGAAAACTCAATTGATTCTATTATAAATTTGTTAACCAATTCTTAAATTTCAACGTATATCCATGCTTCTAAATATATAAAGTAATCTTAAATGTTCGTTAGAAAATCATCGTTAATATTGAAAATACTTCCTAAGTTTATATAAAGGGATATCTTTGAAAATCCTGATGATTATGAGAAAATTGTTAAATATAATTCTTCAGGTGAAAATATTATTGTGATATCTAGAGTTTGTGTTTTCTTTTTAATACCTCGTTTTCCTTATAAATGGAAATATTGGAAATAATGGTGTTACTCTGAGATTGAAACCCCCTCGGGAACACTCCACGAAAAGTTCAGTGGTTTGCTTCAAGCCAATTACCAACTGTTTTATAGATCAACGTCAAACTGTAAAAATATAGAAGCAGTAACACGTGATTATATAACACGTGACGCAACTTAATCCACATTTATTTCAGATTTAATGAAATTTGTTTGTTTCACTCAGAAATAAATTAAATGTTTACAGATACTCCTTCACAGACGCGAAGACTTCGTTCCTCTGCAAACTCAAGGCTACCCCGTCCCCCCTACCAGTATGTCTCTAACACTGTTGGAGTATCTTCATACGCTCCGGCAGTGCCTTTACAACATCAACAACTTCAGAATGAAAACGCGAGAAATTATAAAAATAAATCGATGGCCAATTCCATGAAAGATGTTTGGGATACAAGTGCAAAACGACGTCAATTATTAGCTGATAGTTCAAGAAGTGAAATAGCGACTCCTAGTATTCTTTCTACAAATACAACGCGTAATCAAAATTTAATACCTCCATCATCAGATATTCAATTAAATTATAATGCTCTTGATAAAGAATATGAAAAATTAAAAAGAAAATCTTCCTCTTTCAGATCTTCTCCTTCTTTTTCTCCTATAAATAATCATCAACATTTACGAAGAAATTCTTTATTAAAATCTGTTTCTAATTCTAATGACGATACACCTCCAAGTACAAGAACTAGAAGATCTGCAAGGGGTAGAATAGCTAGATTACAAATGCAAGATGAAGAAGATGAGGAAACTGATAGTGATTATGTTGAGAAGGGTTCTCAAGTAGAAGATGGTGAAAGTAGTGATGACAATGATTCTAGTTCTGATGAATCTGAAAATGAAAGTGAAGAGGCAGATATACAGAAACGTCGAATTAATTCTATTGCAATTGACACTGATTCTGAATATGAATTACAAGTACAAGAAAATGAGAATGAACTTGAAAATGAATTTGAACAAATGAACTCCTCTTTTTCAATTATATCATCGATTAAAAATGTTTTAAATATAATTATAACACCAATTATATTTATTTTCTTATTAATTAAATCATTTTTAAGAAATTTAAATTTTAAAAAAATTTCAATAACATTATTAATAATATTTACATTTTTATCATTTTTTTTAATTGTTCCTTTTATTTATTCATCATTATTATCAATTATATCATTTTTTAAATCACACATACAATCCCCCTCCTCCTCATCATCAGATTTAAAATTTAATCCAATTCAATCAAATCCAAAAGATTTTAATGAATTAAAAACAAGATTATTTGATTTAGAAAATCAAGTTCTAAAATTAACCGATAACACAATTAAAATCAATCAATTTCAAAACTTAAATTCAAAATCAATAAATAATTTAAATGATTTAAATTTAAAACATGAAAAATTTATAAATGATTTCAATAATTCAATAAAAACAATTTTAAATAAAATTAATAATTTAAATGAATCAAATATAATTATTGATGAAAATTTTAATAATAAAATGAATAATATTAATTTAAAATTAAAAAATTTAGGTGAAAAAATTAATAAAAATGATGATATAAATTTTAAAAAATTTAATGATATTTCAAAAGAGATTTTAAATTTTGAAAATTATTTAAGAAAATTTGAAATTAATAATGAATCAAAATTAAATCTTAAAATTAATAATGAATTTTTAAAAATTGAAGAAAAAATTTTAAATAAAATTTGGGATCTATTACCAAATTATGTTGCAATCACAATAAATTCAAAAAATGGAAAATTAGAAATTTCAAATGATTTTTTAAAATATTTAAATGATTTAAAATTTAAAAATGATGAATTAATAAATGATAAATTTAATGATTTTGAAAATTCATATGATTTAAAATTAAAAAATTTAAAATCTTCATTAACTATAACAAATAATAATAATGATTATACTTGGGATGATTTTTTAATTAATAATGAAGAAAAAATTCAAAATTATTTTAAATCAATTGTATCAAGTGATAAGACAACAACAATTATAAATAAAAATCAATTTTTAAATATTTTAAAAAATGATATTAATGAATTAAAAAATGAAATTTCAGAAGATTTATTAACTTTATATAATAAAATTGATAATGAAACTGATGAAAAACTAAAAAATTCATTACAATTAATTAATGAAAATAGTAATCATCATGATAATGAGAATCATTTTATAAATTCTGGTACTGAATTAATAATTAATAAATTAATTGAAAAATCATTAATAAAGCATTTAAATTCATTTAATAAAAGAATTAATTTTGCATCATATAAATCATCAGGATCGAGAATTGATTTATATTTAACATCAAGAACTTTATCATATTATACACATTCATCATTACCATTTAAATTGTTTAGAAGTTTATTAACGAAATTTGGTTTAATTATTGATAATAATTTACCAGGACCAATTAATGTTATTTCTGATAATGATGAAAATTATTGGTGTGCTGATAAACCAAATGCTCAAATTACAATTAGATTAAAAGATGAAATTCATTTAACTGATATTTTAATTAGACATAATTATTTATATCTATTAAATGATGATAAAAAAGATGAAGCAATTATAAATTTAATTAAATCAATACCTAAAAAAATATCAATTTGGGTTTTAATTGATCCTAAAAAAATTAATAATAATGATAATTTTAATTTTAAAAATAAATTTAAAAATTATAATCATCCAAATTCAATTCCAAAAAATTTTATAATGATTGATTTAATTCAATTTAGTAATGATATTGGTAATGGAAATGATATTGAAAATAATAAACAAATTTTTAAAATTAATGAATCTTTTAAATCATTAAATTTAAAAATTCAATATATTTTATTTTATGTTGAGGAAAATTATGGTAATAGTTTATACACTTGTTTTGATAAGATTGGGATTTTTGGTTATCGTAACATCAATACTAATGATTTTAATGATAATGATGTGGAACAAATAAATGACGATGATAATGATGAACAACCAACTTATCTCATTCATGATGATGATAAAACTGCTTTTGGTGATGATATTCCATTAAAATAATCATTACGCAAAATTTTGATATTGCTGATTTGAAATATTCATAAATCACTTGCAATAATCTTTGTATTATTTATTATTATATCATCATCTTATAATTAATTGGAAGTAATATTTTAATAGCTTTATATTTTATATAGGGATATATGTTGATCTCACCCAAATCTTAAAATTTATATTTTGAAAGGTATTTTTAATTGAATGTTCGCTTCTGTAACTTATATAATTCAATTGCAAGCCAACAGGAGCGCGTATTACTGCGTAACTGGTGGCCTATATTAAGTGGAAAGACTGCAATTAACCTTTTAATATCGATCTTTAACACAGTAAAGTTGCTTGTAGCCGTTAACGTTTTAATATAATTTATCATTTCTTGATGATAAAAATATTTATTGTCCTTGAGACCACTACTACTGGGCTTAAAGATCGTATTTTACTTATTTTTGACTTGGAAGACTACACCAAGTGACAAGAAATGAACTCATTTGAATGATTTGAAAAGGAATGATATGAACCAGATATATTAAGATTATAATTAAAAAAGAGACTAGCATGTAAGAACTCCGCAGGGTATAAGTTATAAGTTATAAGTATACATAGATTCTATAACTATAAATCAAGAATCTTTTTCTAGTTTTCCTTCATCACTTGAATATTGAAATTGACCATCCTCAACTTCAGACTCAATGCTAATAATGGTTTTTCCTGAAACCCTCATATATGTTTTTGATCCTCCTAAAACCCATGATGTAATTGCAAATATACAAGTTATCCCAATAGCAACACAAGCATAATTCATATTATTTCCTGTGACAGGGATAATAGTTGGAAAGAAAAACATAACACAACAAAATGTTAAGTAGATAACTGCTAGTAAATTACAAACAAAACAGGCTTTTGTACCAATCATCTTACTCAAGGAGTAATATCCTTTCTTTTGATATGGCCGTCTAAACATTACCACAGCAATCGGTATAAGATATGAGATATATAGCCCAATAGTTGCAATTGACATAACTGTGAAGAATGCAGTACTTGAACCAAATAAAATAGCAATAAAAACACACTGGAAGAATGCCGTCATTATTAAACCATATACCGGAACGTGTAAAGTGGTGCTGACCCTACACAAATATTTGTTCAGAAATTCTGGAAATGCTCCATCCCTTGCGAAGGCATAAATTGATCTGGATCCTTCAGAAATTAATGAATTCGAAGCAAATGCACTACTTAAAACAACCAGAAATGCCAAACATATTGTAGCTGCTTTATTATTTGTGGCTTGATGGTAAATCTCAAGAACTGGAACACCTGTAACAGTAGTGGATACAGCATCTAAATCCTGGACTGAAAACATCAATGCAATAATGAATACAATTCCTGTGACTGCACCAATCATCACACACAAAACCATTGCCCGAGGTGCATCTCTACTGGCATATTGTAGCTCTTCACTCATATGCGCTGGAGAATCATAACTACACATAACATAAGCACTTTGTAGAATGCCCAGTATAATAACCATTCCTTTATCTGACCAACCTTCAGCACTTGTATATTCTGTAAAGACGAACTGAGCATTCTGTTTTGGGGAAGAAACGGCCAATACAACAATTGTAGTTATAAGAAATCCACCAATTGAACACCATAATGCAACATGATTTATGATTGGTAATAATTTTGTTGCAAAAAGATTAATATTCAAATCCACTAAACAGAATGCCCAAGCATATAATACAACATGCCAGTCTTTATAAACGAATGATTCCTCATGACTATTAAATACAGTAATACCTTCAATAAATATGCCTACCAAATATAACGCCGTGGACCCAAAACACACTATTCCAGCTAGTTGAATCCACCCAGTGATATAAGATAACCCTCTTCCCCAATTTGTGTCTTTAGATAATAATGCAACCCAGGAATATTGACCCCCACTCACTGGATAAGAACTGCATATATCAGCCATTGAAAAAACAACAAATATTGAAAAAAAGCAAACTCCTATCCAACCCCAAAACAATGCTACTGGACCCCCATTACTCATAGACGAGGAAAGTGTTGCTGCAATAGCTGTCCAACAAGTTAAGATGGCAAAACAAAATCCGACCATTGATAATAATGAGAAAGATCTTTTCAACTCTTGCTTATAGCCTAGATCCGCAAGATTTGCAGCATCATCTTCTATAGCTATAGATTCGGACATTTTATTCCTATGGTACCAGTTGTACTTTATTATTTTGTGTAGCTGTTCAGGGACGATCCATTTCTCAAGGGAATAGGAATGTCTCTAGTTTTTATATATTTTGATAAGAATAGCCATACAATGTAATTGTATATGTGCAAATTTGTTAATAAGCTCAAGGTTACCGATGAGTAGCTCCCGATATACTGTTCATAATATTATTAATGTAAATAATTACAGATGATTTAAACAAATTATGATTAGAAAATTTCTATGTTCAGGGCCACGGGATTTATACCGTTGAACTAATACTTATCTTCGCGTATTCACAGATTCGGTAAGTATAAATATAATATGTATTTAGGTATGAGGCCTTAAGTATAATAAGGGTATAGCGGTTTTAAGGTTGAAGACCTTATCTGGCAGCTGTAGTGAACCATCCTTATTTGGATCAATTTCTTAGTTGTTATATATCCTTTGATTATGTGTTCCATAGTTAAGCTTACATTCGATAAGCTCCGGCCCGTATATCATGATGTGCACAATGTTCCAGTTGAGAACTAATTTTCGGCCGTTCCGAAGAGGATAATGAACACCAAACGACAATAATAGAAGGATCTTAAATTCGGAATGCTAAACCCACACAACTCATAAAGAGAAATTGAATATAATTTGAAAATTAATTCAAAAAGTGACATGAAACTGCACTTAATTTCTTGAAAAATGCTTAAGCACAAACTTCTTGATGATGATTTTCCCCAGAATTTCCGGAAATCTGTCTCTATTTATTTCTAAGGTATTTTTATAGTCATTTGGTTGCCCTGCTTCCCCACTGTCATTGTAAAAAAAGACTTGTTAATATCTAAGGCAGATTGACCCAAGGATGAGAAATCCATGTCAAAATGGGTGAATTTAGGAGATCTCTGCTTTCCTGAGTTAAATGTCATTTAAACATAAATTGTCTTAAAGTAATTTATGGACTGGTCTGTTAATTACGGTGTTAAACAAAAAGCACAATATTAATGCTGGAATCATTTCTTATTCAACACAATCCGCCCGAAGTAACTATAATCTTTGTTCTAAAATAAATAGTAGCATCACTAGATAGAGAGTTTTTGTTACTATGGTGAATCAAATCTAAAATGAAACTGTGTACACAAGGAACGGGTCGACATATTCATGGACGGGGGGGGAGTAACTTCCATATAATGAACTTTATTTTGAAATATTACAAATATTACAAATAAAAAAATAAAAAAATAAACAAAGAAGTATTATTAAAACAAACGGTGTATTCTTCACCACCTATCAAGTCCTATGTCAAGGGTGTTTATCTTTTACTCTGTCCATCTCCTTCTCCTTTGAATCCTTCGATAGGTCCATCATAACCATCTTGCTCGGCTGTTAGACTTTCAACTTTACCCACCATATCACTTAACGTGTCATCGATTTGAATGTTAGTTTCTATTTCCTGTAGCATCTCCTCCATTTGATCCCTTTTTTTTATCTGGAACCAAAAGCAGCATGATTTTGGTCATCAAATTTTGACTATTTTCAATACGCTTCATATTCTCAATGACGGTTTATTTGTAATATTTATAATATTTCAAAATAATAATTTTGAACTTCTTAGTCGTGATGATTGTTTATTGTATTATTATATTGTAAAGATAAATTATAACAACAAGATCCCTTCTAAATATAAATTCGTTTCACCAAAACCTTTATATGGTTATGCATATTTGCAGAATTACTATGTATGGAAATGCATTGAATAAAATGGGAAAAAGAACTAAATTGATTCTGTTTGCCATTTATCTATTTGCATAAAGCTTCAAAGTTATCATTTACTTTTGTTAGTAGTTAGTAGTTAGTTCCAAAAAGGGGAGTCGAAAATTAATCATAATTAAGACTCTAAAGATTGTACATACTATGTAAAAGTCTATACAAGGGTTTTGGCTAACACCAAATATTCCCCCTCGTCAATGAATCGGTGGATGGATAGTATACTACTAAGTATATGATTGTAATAAACATTAAATTTGCATTTATCATCATGTTAGAATCTTATTAATATTACACTAAAGAAAATATAATTCTTTTCAAATTCGATTTGCGACACCAAATGATCTGTAATGATAATTAATAATTACTAATTTAAGCGTGCTATTTAAGAGATATGTTTATATTTGACAGTTTTAAAGCTAAAGAAAGTAATTTAAAATCTAATCATAAATAAAAGTTAAAGGATCTAGTTTTATTTGAAATTGAACATTAACAGTATAACAAATATAAATAGGGAAATTGTAACCAATCAATAATTATATACATTAAAAGACATCTGGAAAGCTGAGATCCATGTCTATACTTTTTCATATAAAGTTGCATTAGAAAAATCTATTCTTCTAGGGTTTTTTCAACATTGGGATATTATAACAGTGTTTTGATAAATTCTAGATGAAAGCGCTAATATTAAAAAATACACTCTGTTTCAATCTATTAAACAGATATCAATAGATATCAAGGATGATAAATTTGTAATCATGAGCTTGAATGTTGTGGTTGTGAAATTTTAGGTTCCAAGTTGTAATCATTTTGCTGTGAAGTTATAGGTAATACAGGTACAGCTTGCTTTTTGAATCCCAATCCTGGTTGATTTATTGGCGATTCTTTTCCTTTAAAACAGAAAATATCGTATAGACCACCTCCAATAAATGTTCCAACAAAAGGAGCGATAATTGGAACCCAGAAGTAGTGCCCACCTTGTGTCCATAATTCACTACCATATCCAAGAGCTGCTGCTGCAACCCTTGGGCCAAAATCTCTTGCGAAATTCATAGCAAAACCAGTTTGAACACCAAAAGACCCACCAATAGCAGTAATCAAAAGCATAAGAGCAAAAGGAAACGTAGCTGAACTTGCACCAGCATTGTAGTTATCTGTTATACTAAAAATACCAGCTTGTAAAAAGGCACAAGCAACCAATTCAGAAACAAATTGGGCCCCTCTTGTCAAGTATGGTTTAGAAAAAGTACAAAAGATACCAGCAGTTGCAGTATCACCGGTGACTGTTCTTATCCCATGCCCTTCAAAGTTATCAATATTTGACTTATATAGTCCAAATACAAGAAAAGCGGCGAGGAAAGCACCAAAGAATTGGGCAAAAATATATCCGGGAACCTTTTTCCAAGGAAATCCTCTATATGTAGCCGATGCAACAGTAACAGCTGGATTTAAATGACCACCAGAGTGACCACCACTTGCAAAGAATCCAAGCATTACAGCAATTCCCCACATTAAATCAACTGATAGATAATCACCATATCCCACGTTCATTTTAGTTTGAGCTACCACACCATCACCGAATGAAATCATGACAAATGTACCCCAGAATTCAGCTAAGTAATCTATGTATTTAGCTCTTATTTTAGCCCAAGCATGTGGGTATACTTCCTCTTCATATTCATTTGTTGATTCGGACATTATAATTTAATTTTTAGAAGTTTTGAGAAAAGTTTTGTACTGAAAATTTTCTAACCGTGTAGATTTTAAGGTGTACCTACTATAGCAAATTGATTTGAACCACCGAAGTAAATGGTTGTTAGGAAAGTAAAAACTGATAATTGAGTAAAAACCGAAAATAACAGCTTCGAAAGCTAAATATATATTTCTTGAACTGAAATAGAGATGCAAACGTTAAACGTTAAAAATATAAAAGAAACTGGGGAAATTTATATGATCCTAGGTTGAGATGCATTAGAATCCTACAATAGTACATTACAACCTCACTGTAATGACTGGTTAATTATTGCGGGCTGGGCCGCAGACTTCAATGACACATATCAAACTAGCCGAAGCTCTAAAATGATTCTTATGTATAAGCTTATATATAACTAACAACTATACTTAAACTCTATATGTATCCTCACTGGTTTCATTGGACATCTTTATCCACCTAGAAAATGGCGGAGAGAAAGAGACATGGTGTTTATAGTTTTATGTAAGATAAGCAACGGTTTGCCTGTGGGAATTGGATAGCAATCAAATAAGATTTCATTGGACATCTAGAAACATCTCATTATCTGATGGTCCTGTAGAAATCATGAAATGTCAACCAGCTGTGGGGTGATATAAATGAAACGGTTGAGCTTAGAGAAGAGCCGTTAACGTTTTTCTTAACGAAACTTATTTTTCTGTCTGTAAAGGAATAGAAAGTATTACTGATATAGTTATTTATATTACATAACCCGGAGCTTTTAAATTATGTGCATATAAATTAGTTACTAAATATTTGTTTGTTCTTGAAAATACAAACAAGTGGCACAACGGCGAATTAATTTCCACCAAGTGAGTGTCACCTCCTCCCGAAAACCTTTATTCATGTTAAAGCATCCCTGGATAAAAGGAGTGTGGGGTAAACTGTTTAAATTTGTTGACATGCTAAGTTATAGACCAAAACACACTAATTAAGAGGTAATTCGGATCAATACAAGAAGGCAAACAAAACGAAATTACCAACAAGCTCAATTTTTTATTTAAACTTGAAAGATATAATCCTCTCAGCTCAATATATCACACATCCAATTTTAAGAATAAAGAGACTTCTTAGGGCAATAGAGAATCGGGATATCCTCCTTTTAAGATAAATGTATGCATAATGTAAGAGTCATCTGCATCTTCACTTTCATTTAACTCAAATTTCAACAGTTCTATCAAAGGTTTGATCAACACCATTTTATAGGTACTACATATAATCCCTTCATCTAATGATCAAGCTTCTATATTGTCCAATTGTCATATACCACTATAGGAGGTATTTCAGATATATCCTCATTTTATCATAATATTTTCCAAAGGAGTAAGAGTGTTCACATGCTCGGCCCGGATGAAAAAATTCAAACCTTTCAAAGTGGGTTTAGGGTATAATTGCTTTGATTCCCGCCTAAAGGTACTATACCGGTACATGTATTATTGTTATTCTAAAATTTAAATAAATATTATCATATGCATCAATATATAAATAGACAGTTTAAGTTACTACTTGTATATATATACTTTTCAATATTGATATTAACATTGAAAAAGATTTATTTGATTCTTCATAAATTTATTTCTGTATTATTTGTCAACTTCATAATTGTTTAAGATAAAAAGTTCTAATTTTACATAAAAAACTGTTCATAAATTAACAATTACAATACGTTTTCAATTGCAAATTTGAAATAATATAACTTGATATCATAGTTTAAAGTTGTGCTTTTTCTTCGGGTCATCACTCCAAAAGACCTCCAGAAAAACCTTTCAGAAAAACCAAAGAGTAGTAGTAGATTTTTGACACATTAAGGGCCTTTTCCAAATGAGATACACCAATGAAACATAATGCTATGGTCTAAATATAAGTTGGAATGGTTGTGGGATATTTGAGATGGTCTTGTATTCAGTGAGGAATGTTCGGTCGTTCGGTAAAAATATATGCTCGACGACAATCAGGCCTTTGAACTTTAAATTATTTATAATATAGTGAAGTATGGGTCTGTAAGACATATTTAATGGGCTGGGATTTAGAAAAGAGGTCGTGTGTGTGTTACTATAGAGTGATTGGTATCAATATCATAACACTCCAAGGCTCTTAGTGGCAGTCGTTTATGACTTTATGGGCGTTAACACTAATTACTAGACCAGAAATATCTTTATATATTAATATAACCTCTAGCATTTACGAAACATTATGCATTATTTCAAGAACAGTTTAATGCCTTGTAAAATTCTCAGAAGCTGGTTATAATTTGGAATTTTTATTTGAAGTGGTGACCCGAAGCAAAAGCACAACTTTTGCTACCTACAGCATAATTGAACAGGATGGGGAGTTATCTATTATAGTTAAATATTAGGTAGAGTATTGATATCAAAAACATTTAACTCTTTGAATCACTATATATATATACTTATACAAATAAACAAAAAACCTTTTACATTATAACATTAATGTTAATACTGGATAAAAAAACAAATATTATATAATAAATGTGATTGGTTTATTTAGCCTTCAATCTCCTTTTTTATTTCATTATTCCATAGTCCATTCATCCTAATTTTTTTTTTTTGATTTCAGCTGTTAAATCTTCTTCTGCTCTAAAATATTAAAATTATAATTATTATTTTCTGTTACAATTGGTTTGGATTTGCATTGATATTACTAGTTTCCACTTCTTCCCGTTTTCGTTTATAATTACTTGAATGATCATGAATTTTCTTATGTTTTAAAAGTTTCTCTTCGGTATTTCAACAACTGTTCTAACAAAACTTCATCTTTCCCACAATTAGGTTTTCTCTATCAAGTTCCTGATCATATATATCACAATACTGTAGCCGATCTTCAATAGACACCGGTGATTAATATTCATCATTGACACCTGAAATCATTTGAAACAGAAGCTTTTCATTAATATTTATGTTTTTTTCTCGTATCAATGTGTGTTATCTTCTTGTCAATCTTTCAAAATGGGTAAAATCTTCCACAAAGGGTTAAGGATTATTCTTGTAATGATCAAGCCTTTCCATAACGTTTTTAATCTTTAAAAAAAAAAAAAAATAATAAAGGAATAGTAATAGTGAGGTTTTCTTAACCAAAATCATCAATTGTATTTCTAATCGATATAAAATTTTCAATATCTTTTCTTTCAATCTTTAGCGCTTCACTATTGGAGGATATTAATGTTATAGATGAGATTGTAGTTAAAAAAAGAATAAACAGATAAATTTTATTATTGAAAAGTGTAATTATAAAGAAACAAATTTGAAGGGAAATCTCTTCATTAAGTCTAAGCAAGTTGTCTTTTTGTGGAAACAAACTTCATCACTATACATACTCAGATTAATCGGCCAAATCCCAGTCTTCCTGAACCTCGATACGATATTAGACGTTAAGTTAATCCTTTGCTCTTTGGATATATCATCACTGGTATAGTTTTTTTTTGAGCCGCTGACTTTATCTTGGCGCTTAGAGATTTTTTGTTGATATTTTTCTGCCTGTTTAGTATTTACCCTTAAATATCGGATAGGGTGGCATTACACTACTAATCGCACTTTTGGATCCAAGTGATATTGAGAGCACGACCCTTAGAGAACCCAATTGAGAACCAGTTGATTCATCTATAGGAAAAGAACTGTACTAGCTATCTGTTGTCACTCGTCACTCAATTTTTTTCCCGATAGAAATCCTCGGATTCTTCTTGAGAAGGCACTCAATTAACATGTATAAAGATAGTTAGTAACGGTTTTTATCATGCCCTGAATATTCTTGAATCAATCAACCAGTCTACAAAACAATCAAAGAGTTCTTTGTCCCACCTCCATTTTTGAAAGTAGCACGTTAGTTAACCGATTCTAGCTATTGATCTGGATTGTAAACCATTAATACAATTGAGAGTTCCAGAAAACAATTTCTTCCCATAGCTATTAGTAGCCTCGCTTCATTGCTCTTGATATAAGTACTTTAAAGATATTTTAGAATTTTCCATTGTTGGTGGTCGTGTGGTGGTCAAAATGAGAACGGAATAGAGCTCAAGAATACGAGTATCTTCTGATCGTCTACTATGATTCGGTTGCAATTGAAGCATTCCTTATCGTGAATATTCGTGACTTAACTTGCGACATGATTATCAGGATTTTTTAATGGAGGAATAAATACCTTTGGAATTCAAGACAAAATATGGGGGTAAAAAATTGATTTTACAATGTCGATTTTATTATATTTTTTGCTTTTATAGGCGATGGTTCATTCTTGGAGATGATTCTTTTTCATACCTCCTCAATTGGAATGAGATCATTCCAGAACTTCAGTTCTTCAAACTACGACATGATATTATAACTTTTGGAGTGGAATTCATAGATGTTGTACCATATTTAGTTATTAACCCAATTTATAAATTTATAACAAATGGATATGATCATGTGACGTTCCAATATTTACTGTGAAGAAAGAGTAAATCTGATACTGTGGAAGCACTGAAAAATAAACAAAACAGAACATCAGATATCGATAGTTAAGATCCAAAGATAATGTTTGGTAATAAAACAAATACAGGTAGTACGGGGGGATTTTCATTTGGGGGTAATTCCTCCAATAATATTTCTGGAAGTACCGGGTTATTTGGAAGTACGGCTAATAAAACAGGAACTGGTGGTGGATTGTTTGGAGCTAATACTAATAGTAATATCAATACCAACACTAATACTAATACTGGATTGTTTGGTAATGCTGGGAGTAATACTGGTAGTAATAATAGTGGATTGTTTGGAAATACAGCTAATAAAACAGCCAATACAGGATTGTTTGGTGGGAACAATAATACGACTAATAGTAATACAAATACTGGATTGTTTGGAAACACAGCCAATAAAACAGCAAATACTGGATTATTTGGAAATACTGCTAATACAGGTGGTAATACTAGTACAGGATTATTTGGTGCTGGGAATAATAATGCTAATACAAACAGTGGATTTGGTAATACAGGATTGTTTGGTAATGCAGGTACAAATAACAATACAAATAGTAATATTGGAATGAATAATACAACTAACAATAATAATACAAATAATACAAATAATACAAACAACAATGTCAATAATGGATTAAATGGAATCAACGCTTTAACCAGACATTCTGATTTATCAAGCTCAGCTCAACAGGAATTAGATGAGATTGAAAAATACATTACACAACAAGTAGCAATAGCAGATGAATTAAAAGGAGGAATTGAAGAACATAAAAATTTAGTAAACAGTATTTCAAGAGATGTTGGGTTCTTAAAGACAAAACACAGTGGTTGTAAACAAGCGCTTGATAAAGATGTTTCAGTGATGCGAACGTTTAAAGAGACTTCGGATTCGTCGGTTTCGGACGGGGAGATTTGTTTTAAATTGTTGAATCAGATGCGGATTCCGGGTTCGAGACTCCCACCGAATGATCCACTAAAGGCCTTTTTTGGGAAGTTATCCGAAGAGTTTAAGAGTAAAATCGACGAATATTGTGGGGTTTTGAATGGAATTGAGAAAGCGGTGGACGGAATCGAACGGGAGACGGTTGAGGCCAATGCCGGTGGAGTTGATGGAGTTGTGGCGACAATTGAGGAGGAGTACTTGCTGTTTATGCAGTTGGCGAATAAAGTAGCAGAGCTGCATCACGATAAGGGCCGAGTGGATGGGTGTCTGTAGTTCTTTTCTGTCTTTTTTATCTTTTGCCACTCTTTTTTTATACAGTTAATCAAATATGAACGTAAATATTAATGAAGGCGTCGATTTGACTCTCGTGGAGTCTCTCGCTGATGAGGATTATTTGCTGGTCGACGAGTCTCGTAATTCCACCGGTTATGATTCCGATGCTTCTAATCCTTGGTCCGTGTTATCTTCTTCTGTCCACTCGGACCCTTCAGATGATCCTGATCATGATATTGATCAAGAACTTGTTTTGGATCCTGTTCTTGATCATTCTGATCAAGAATTTCAGGATGATCATCTTGATGCTCAAAAGGTTGAAAAGGATGGAAAAGATGATGATCTGGAAAATACAGCAACCCTCCCTCTAACTAAAATCGATGCAGATGTCGATGCTGCTAATATGATTTTATCTGAAGACTTACGAAGTATTACTTCTTCAAGAACAAGTTCTAGTTCTTTTGTTTTACCTACACTACCTGTTGACTCTTCTCCTAAAAGATTGAAATTAAAACCAAAATCAAAACTTTGTGATGCTGATGCTGATGGTCCTGCAGCAATCATTGGTCCTTATGATGATCTTCTCAAAACACTTGAATTTGATGAATTAAATCCAAGTCCATCCACTGTACGAGGTAGAGTTAATTTTCTTTGGCTCTTAATTATATCGGCATTGTTAATTTCTGGTTATCAATTATTAATAAATTTGGGTAGAGTTCTCGATGCTAAAAGGGTTGCTGAATATGAAACCGTTACTTATGTTCAAACCGTCACTGAAACTATATGGAGTGGTTCAACTATAGCATCTTCAACTTCAACCTCAACTTCAACAAGTGAACCTGAACCAACACAAACTTCAGTTTTAATTCCAAAACATGCTTTTAATAATGATGATGAACATGAATTTGGTAAAAATTATGAAATCATTTCAAATAATCCAAAATTTGGTCCAAATTCTTTAAAATCAAAAGATTTTAGTATACCAAATCCATTTGATTATTTTAAAAGATTTTTACCAAATGGTATAATTGATTTTTCAATTGGTTTATCTTTTGAACATTCAAATTCAAATTCATCAAATTTATCAAATTTATCAATTTTATTAGTTGAAAATTTATCGTCATCAACATCAACATTAGAAGAAAATAATCATGATGATATAATTGCTGCTTTTTCCTTATTTAAATTTAATGATACACAAGTTTATAGTAATGATGATGATGGTTCAGGTAATAATATTTCAAATTCAAAAAATTCTTGGTCTTTTATTGCAGAAATAAGATCAAATTTAACACAATCTTTTGAAATTAAGATTCCAATTGAATCAAATCATTCATCATCAACAAATAACTCTTTTGAAACTGAAAATGAAAATAAAGTTGGAGAAGATATTTCAAAATATAGATTATATTTAAATTTAATAAATGATGATAAAAATTCAAAAAAATCATCATTAATTTATTATTATACTATAATTTATGATCCAAATTATAATTATAATGAAAAAAAGGAAGAAAATAATAAATCAAAATCAAAATCTTTTAAAAATTTTTTAAATAATATTAAAGATTTTGATAATTTAAAATATAAAAGTTTAGAAATTAAAGAAATTATTAATAAAAATTTTAAAAATTCAAAAATTGGTAATTTTATTAATGATGATTTTATGAAATTTAAAAATTCAAAAATTGGTATTGTTATTAATGATGATTTACAAAAATTTAAAAATTGGAATGAAAAAATTTTTGAGAAATATTATTCTAATGATAATGCTGATGAAATTAAAAATTCATTAAAGAAATTTAAAGCAAATATAATTGATAATTTTGATTCAGCGGTTAATGATATTAAAGATTTTAAATTAAATGATTATAAAGATTTAAAATTAAAGAAATTACGAAAGTTTAAGAAATCAGTTCATGTTTTCTTAAAAGATAAAATAAATAATGAAAATTTACAATTTAAAAAAGAAAATTTTAAAAATAAATATAATAAATTATCAAATGATTCAAAATTTCTATCATTAAAAATTTCAAAAAGGAAAGAATTTTTAAAACAAAAATTATCAAAAAGAAAAGAATTTTTATCATCAAATATTATAAAAATTTCAGAAAAAAATAAAATTTTAAAACAAAAAATTAAATTAAATTTAAAAAAAAATTATTTAAAAATTGATAAATTAAATGATAAGTTATCTAAAAAATTTCAAATTTCTTTAAATAATTTTCAAAAAAATGAAAAAATTTTATTGAAAAATGCTGGTGTTGGTGCTTCTAAATTATCAGAAAGAATTTCTTTAAGATTTAAAAAATCATCATCAAAATCAACATAAAGATGAAGATTTAATTTTATAGTATTTGTTCTTCTTTTATATTTTAAATTTTATGATTGGTTGGTTAGGTAAATATCTGGCTTTTGATATCTTATCTTATGGAAATGAAAATGATATGAAATTTCATGATGGGGTATAATGATACTTTTATTGGTAAATGTAAAAGTAAAGGTGAAGGTAAATGTTTTGGTTAAATTGTTAAATTAAGAAAAAAATGATTATCAAATACCTTTAAATATTTTCTTTTTATTTTTGTATTTATTTTTATTTATTTTTATTTATTTTTTTATTTCTTTATTTCTTTTTCTTTATTTCTTTATTTCTTTATTTTTTTATTTCTTTATTTCTTTATTTCCTCTTTTAACATTCAATTGAATCATGATTTTTCTTTTTATTTTTATGTTACTATGAGATGTTGATTTTTGAATTGTTTAGTTTGCATGTTTAGTTGTTTTTTTATTATTATTAATATTATTTACCTTTGGATCCATAAGTCAAAAGAAATCAAACAATTATTTTATTTTATAAAATTTTTTCTGATATTGAATTGAATAAAATTGAAGTAATTATTATGATTTTTTTAACTTTACCTTGACATGTTTTAATATTGATATACGCTGTTTTTAATATCGATATTATATAATGAAATGAAATGAAGATATAAGTCAAATAATGATGATGATTTTCATAATTGCAATAACTTAAGTTTATCTTATTTTTATCTTATCTTATCTTATCGATTTCTTTCTTTTTTTTATTATATTTATATCTAAATTTTTTTTATTTATATTTTTTACATTTATCAATATAAGAAAATTCTTTATTACAAACAATTGCAACTTATCAACTGTAAAACTATCATGTAACAGTATAATCATTATTATAATTGTATTATAAGCTTATACTTAAAGATTGTAAATAATATGTATCAAAAAATCATAATAGTAAATATATTAGTGTTAGTTTTTTTTATGTTGTAAGATAATTCAAATGGGGAAAGGATATTCGTTTGAGATGGTATAAGTTCCTTAAATATTAAGGGTTATTGTTTTTGAAGCCTAAAGTAGCAAGATTGCACAAGACTGCATCGTTCATACTAGGATTATAAATTCAATAAGCAGTTCGATTCCTCCTAATCATACTTAAAGGAATATTGAATAGGATTGTGGGCAACTCTCATGCATAGAGTTTTATGTTTTAAGCTTTGGCTACCTAATACATATGCATATAGTTCAAATTTTACAAGTTCAATGATATACCTTTCATTATAATTACATTAATTGCGGGTAATTATTAGCTTATAAGTTGCTGGGTGGGGTTGGCCCACAAAATCATAAATCCTAAATCTTCAATAATTCCCAAAGACTCAGGCCATCCATACTCATATATATGCCTATCATCGCCATTTATAAGAAGTTCAATATACGATATGGAGCAACTTTGTCAAGCACTACCTGTAGATTAGATTAGATCACGAATGGACCTGAGCATACAAACTTCTCCTTTTTATATTTTTATTTTCATTTGTAATAAATGAATCTCATATTAATTCTATATGACTGTAGGGTGTTCCGCTATATTAGGTTCTTTCTAGCGAATATACTGTTGAAGATTCAAAATTAACTAATATTCATGATTTTGTTATATCATTACCAAATGGTTACAACACAATGTGTGGCTCAAAGGGTACATTATTATCAGGTGGACAAAAACAAGGAATTGCAATCGTAAGAACATTGATTAGAAATCCAAAGATTTTATTATTGGATGAACAAGTACGCTAGATTCGGAATCTGAAAAGATTGTACAACAAGCTATTGATGCGGCAGTACTATTCAACATGCTGATATTATTTATGTTTTTGAAAATAGAAAGATTTTGGAACAAGGTACCCATGAACAATTGATGAATAATAAATTAAGATTGAGAATTAGTCAGATTACAAGGATTAGAAACATTAATTATAAATTTATGGTATATCTTATAATTTTTTGTCTTTTTCTTCTTTTGATTTATCTGGGTGGTGAATACTTCATTAGAATTATTTGCTATTGCTATTAGATTTTTATTTATTTATTTTATTTCTTCTCATAACTTCGTATTACGATAACTATATATTATATATATATTATATATGGCTTTTAATATTAATTTTGCAATTTTATTTTGAAAAGTAATACCATATATACTCAACTTAAAATAGATCTTTCTTTTTCCTCAATTAAATTTCGGCCAGAAGGGAGAACCAATGCTAAATATCGCTGGAGCGTTCCAAATGAGGGAACTTCCACAAATCATTTTGTTGTAGACTCTTTACTGTAGTTTTGGGATGTCGGGAAGTCCAGGAAAGTATTGGTTCCATCCATTCCTCAGTTGACTTCTCCCAGAGAAAAGCTTGTCACTTGTGTTGAATGTCATAAGTGATTTTGTTTCCTCTATGGTTACTATATAGGTAAAAATATAGAGTTTGGAATGATCTCGAGGGTTAAACGGTTGGGATTGGTGGTATGAGTTGAGTTGATAGATATTTTGTTAAAAAGTTGATGGGATTTGATGTTAATTAAAACATTGCCAATTATGGTGAATTCCCCAAAAAAAACCCAAAATTGTTTGCAAGATATCTACAATTTTCATTAACGCGCATAATGATTAGCTTATTGGAGTCATTGCAGTTACAATGGATGAAATAGTTGAGAAATCTGATGTAAGTTTACGTGTGTCTTTATTACCATCAACCCATCACTATCATTATATCCATAAATATAAGCGCTGTATTATTATTGAAAAATGATAAGAATATAATGGATAACTTGGGACATGGAGTACAAAATGGAGTGATTTGGTTTGTTAAAAATGTAAAAAAGTCTCACGTTATGATAAATTGTAGACTTTAGTTGCTAAACAGCAGAAGTTATGTAAAATTTTATTTATATTTAAAATTACACTGAATGATAGAGGTGTTATTTTATTTTATTTATATACATTTTTTATTTTTTTATTTTTGATATAACTTATACGAATGAAAATTCACTTTCTTGAATCTTCTGTTATCCTTTGTTTTGCTAAATTCCTAGATTCTGATTGTAATTCTGAATTAGAAGTATCAGAAGCTAATTTCATAGTTTTATACGTAGATTGGTTTTTTTCATCTAATGGTAATCCTAAATCTCTCCAATCACTATCATCCATCAATTCACTATAAAATCCAAATTAGTTTTATATACATAATATTCATAAGAGTATACATACTTATCCATTCGACATCTTAAATATTCTTTTGCTAATAAACGGCAATTAGGAGCATTTTGTCCTCTAACAATCTTTAAACATTCAAGGTAAGATTGCATGACTTTTTTACAATCGCCAAAATGATCTAATGGGAATGAACCTCGTTCTGGAGGTGTTGGAGTCCATCTTGGAAGTGGTCCACCTTTTCATATTAGTGATATATATAAATTATACTGGTAATTATTAAACATACCTGGTGCACCTGACATTTTGAAGGATTATTGTATTGTAGTCCTTATCATTTTCTATATTGTGAGGCAGGGTAACCTATGACTAAAAGGTATATTTCAGAATGGTAAGGGTAAAATTAATCACTAGAGTTTCTTACTTTCGCTCACATCTTAAAATAACATAATATTCAAGTAGATAAATAAAATACATACAAAATGGGAATTCCAAAGTTTTTCAGGTTTATTTCAGAGAGATGGCCGTTGATCAGTGATTTGATTCAGGACGATAGGATCCCGGAGTACGTTTTTTTGGGATATAGAGACGTTCATGATTATGATGTGATGGCTAATTGATTATTTGTTTTATAGGTTTGATAATTTATATCTTGATATGAATTCAATTCTTCGTATGTATTGAAAAAAACAAGAAAGGTATATAATGTTGGATGATCTGTTAACGGTTGAACTATTGATTTCGATTTTGATTTTTGATTTTGATTTTGGGATTTTTTAGATAATTGTACACATGGGAATGATGATGCGATGGAACGATTAACCGAATCTCAAATAATGACTGCAATATTTGCATATATTGATCATTTATTTACATTAATAAAACCAAAAAAGACTTTTTTCATGGCAATTGATGGTGTTGCTCCGAGAGCTAAAATGAATCAACAACGTTCACGTCGTTTTAGAACAGCACTAGATGCTGAAAAAGCTTTAGAAAAAGCTGAAAGAGAAGGAATTGAAATTCCTAAAGAACCTCCTTTTGATACGAATTCAATTACTCCCGGTACGGAATTTATGAAGAAAGTCAGTATTCATTTGAAGTATTTTATTAATGCTAAAGTTATGAATGATAAGAATTGGCAAGGAATAGAAATTGTTTTATCTGGTCATGAAGTACCTGGTGAAGGAGAACATAAAATTATGGAATATATTCGTGGTAGCATTGGAAGAGATGATTATGACGTTAATTTACGACATTGTATTTATGGTTTAGATGCTGATTTGATTATGTTAGGTCTTGTTACTCATATTCCTCATTTTGCTTTATTAAGAGAAGAAGTTGTTTTTGGTAGACGAGGTGATAAACAAAAAAGAAAAACTTTAGAAGATGAAAATTTCTATTTACTTCATTTAAGTTTAGTAAGGGAATATTTACAACTTGAATTTGATGATTTAAAAGATGCAATTGAATTTGAAGGTAAATTTAAATATAATTTTGAAAATTTATTGGATGATTTTATTTTTATAATGTATGTTATTGGGAATGATTTTTTACCGAATTTACCTGATTTACATATAAATAAAGGTGCATTTCCTGTTTTAATACAAACTTTTAAAAATGCTTTTATTAAAGGAAATCTTGATGGTTACTTAAATGAAAATGGTGTTATTAATATGGAAAGATTTAAAATATGGTTAGATGAATTAGAAATTTTCGAAAGAAGAATCTTTGAAGGTGGTGATGCTTTAGACGTTGATTGGTTTAATCAAGAATTACAAACAATTAGTATTGGGAATAAAAAAAAAATTTTAGAAAGAGGTGAAAAGAGAATACTTCAATTTTTAAATTCTTTTATTTTACAAGAACTTGAAAAATTTCCAAAAAAGATTGTTGATAATGATAATGATAATGATGATGATGATGAGGATGATGACGAAGAAGATCAAATTGAAATTCCAAGTAAAATAATTGGTGATAATTTACAATTTCTCAAGAAAATTGCATCTGAATTTAATCTTATTTTAGTTCATTCATCAGATTCTTATATTGCAATAATGGATCATGATGCAATAACATCACAAGAAACTGTAAATCTTTTAAAGAAAAATTTAAAAAAATATATAGCAACAAAAACATTAAATCCAGAAGATGAAGAAGAAAAGAAAAAAATTTATAATGAAAAATTTGATAAATGGAGAGATGGATATTATATTGAAAAATTTGGTTTTCATTTAAATAATGAAGAAGAAATTAAAAATTTAACTGAAAATTATATTGAAGGATTACAATGGGTTTTATTTTATTATTATAAAGGTGTTCAATCATGGCCATGGTTTTATAAATATCATTATTCTCCAAGAATTTCAGATATTAAAAAAGGTCTTGGAAAAATTATTGATTTTAAAATTGGTAAACCTTTTAAACCTTTTGAACAATTAATGGCTGTTTTACCTGCAAGATCAAGATCTTTATTACCTTTACCTTATAGAGCATTAATGACTGATCAAAATTCTCCAATTATTGATTTTTATCCAAATGATGTTGAATTAGATATGAATGGGAAAACTGCTGATTGGGAAGCTGTTGTGAAAATTCAATTTGTTGATGAAGTTAGATTATTAGAAGCAATGAAACCTGTTGATAAATTATTAACTGATGATGAAAAGAAAAGAAATTCATTTGGTGAAGCTATTCAATTTATTTATAATCCTCAAGTTAATAGATATATTAAATCAAGTATACCTGGTGTTCTTGATGATATTGAAGATTGTCATTGTATTGAAACAACTTTTATAATGCCTGGTGATAGAGATCCTCAATTACAAAGTAAAGAACCAAAGGAAAAAGATGAAAATGGTTTAATTAAAGGTTCGAAAAGTGGGAAATATTTATTTGCTGGTTTTCCAACTTTAAAAACAATTTCTTTTAAATCAGATTTAGAATTAGCTGGAATTGTTATATTTCAACAACCGACAAGATCGGAATCAAGAATTTTAAAAATTGAAAATTTATATAAATATTCAGAATTAGATGAAATTTTAAAATTTTTGGGTAGAAAAGTTTATATCAATTGGCCATATTTAAGAGAAGCAAAAGTTATTGGGATTTCAACTTATGATACAAGGTTTAGTCTTAATAATCGACAAATTATTGCTGATTCTCATGAAAAATATGATTTTAGATATGATAAAGTAGTACAAAATCTTTCTGCTACTTTTGCTAAAAATAGAGGTATTCAGGTTGGTTCAATTGATATTTTGGTTCATGTTAATCCTTTAAGAGGTTTATTACGTTCTAGAGATGGATGGTATAGAAAAGATTTCAATACTGATGTTGAAGAGATTTATCCTTTGCAACTGGTTGTTAAAAAAGTTGCTAATGTAGATCTTAGGTACAAAGAAAGAAGACCTGCTCCTGTTGAAGAAGAATTTAAACTACATTCTAAAGTTGTATTTTTGGGTGATTTCGCTTATGGAGAACCTGCAGAAGTTGTTGGTCATGAACCTAAAGAATCTGTTACGTTATCAATCAAGTCACAAGAAGAAGTAGAACTTAAAGATGTTAAAGAATATTTGACTCCAACGTTTGGAAAAACTATTGCTGCTTTGGAACGAAGAAATGCAAGATATTACCCATCTTTTGAAGTTTCCAAAATTTTGAAGTTGCATCCATTGGTTTTATCACGTATTACTTCAACATATATGATTGAACATGGTGGTAAGAAACGTAATGTTGGACTTGATTTAAAATTTGAATCTAAAAAATTAAAGGCATTAGGTTATACTCAACGTCATGAACGTGGATGGCAATTTAGTAAAACAGCTATTGATTTAATTTATACTTATATGCAAGAATTCCCTGAATTATTTCAAGGTATTATTAAAAATATGCATGCTAATATTCCAAGAGCGTCTGAAATTTTTAATGGTATGGATAGAAATGAAGTTGATAATGAAATTAAAAAAATTAAAGAATGGTTATCAAATTTTAAATCAAAAGGTTATACATTGGTTAGTTTAGAATCTGAAGGTTTATCACAAGATTCTATTAAAAAAATTGAAAATTTATCAATTCAATTTTTAAAACAATCTGTTATTAATAATGAACCTGTTGTTGAAAAAACCTTACATAAAGTACCAAGAGATGCTATTTTAAATCCATCCGTTTCTTCAAATTTATTGTCAACTCAAAGATTCCAATTGGGAGATCGTGTTTCATATGTTCAAGAATCTGGTAAAGTTGCTTTGTTTAGTAAAGGAACCGTCGTTGCTATTCACAGTAGTATGAAAAACGTTACTGTTGATGTTATATTTGATGCTCCGTTATTAGGTAGCAATACTTTGGCTGGTACTTTGAAGACTAATAGAGGATTAAATGTTGAAACTTCGATGTTGTTAAATATTTCGAGTAAGCAATTGGTTTATCATTCAGCTGCTTCTAAAAAACGGTATGATGATAGACAAGACCAATCAAATAGAAATAATAATCAACAAAGATATTCGAATGTACCAGTTAATAATGTTTGGAAAAGAGGGAAAAATATCAACGAGTCTTCCCCACCACTATTATCACAGAATAAGAAAGTAGAGGGAACAACAACTCCTGTAAATGCTAAAAAATGGTTGAAAAAAACACAACAAGAAGACACAAAACCTACTGAAGTTAATAAGGAGGAGACTACTGAAACTATTAAAGCTCCTGTTGATTCAACTCAAGACAAAGTTGAAGAAAAGAATAGTAAATTTTTATTATCACTTTTGAATGGTAGTCCAAATAGTCAATCACAACCTAATGAGCCTCCACAAGCTAATCCAGGATCAACACCCATTTCTAATAGTAATGGTAATCCTCAACAAGCATTTGCTAATTTCTTCAGTCAGTATGGTGGTGGACCTCCTATGCCAATGCCTTTACCTATGAATATGCCTTTCCCTCCCCCTCCAAATTTTGTACCTGGTATGCCAATGCCACCCTTCCCATTCCCTGGCTTTGTCCCACAGCCTCAGCAATTTATGCCGACTGCGCAAAATCAACCAGCACCGTTGCAGCCACATCAACAACAACAGACTGAGCCACAGGTTCATAAGAGAACACCTTCAGGAAATGAGAATGCATCAGCAGAAGTGAAAGCACTTCTTGGAATTCGTGGTTTATCGGTCTTAAATAGTGAAGATTCAACATCACCGTCTGAGCAACAAGAAGGTGGTAAAAGAGTACCACCTACTGGACCCCGTAATGGAACTCCAAATTCTAGTAACACTAAAGGACACTTCACTAGAACTAGAGGAGAACATGGTAATCGTGGAAGAGGTCGTGGTGGTCGTAGAGGCAACGGTAGTTATAGAGGTAGAGGCAATGAACAACAACAATCTTGAAACGAATAGCAGATAACAGAAAAGTAGGATATGATAACTACTCACGATATGAATATGTTTTTTCTCGCTTTGCTGCAATTTTTTATATGATGTTTTAAAAGCTTTTGTCGAATCTTATAATTTTTTTTGCTCACGGAAACTATATCGGTGTACATATAAAGTGTTACGATTTTCATACTCTCAAATTTACAGATTTTATTTACTTTTTAATTATTTGTTTTCATATTATTTTATCATTCTCATATATGTATGCTTTATTAATTTTCCTTATGCTATTCAATATTTTACACTATAAAATAACGAAATGAATTTTTTTGATTTGAACTATAGGCTACAAATTTAAATCTTTATTGAATATAAGTGATATATAAAAATATATGTATCAATTAATTATAAAATTATGTTTGCATTGCGGTTACAATTGTATTTTGTAACTTAGCTTCTATCTTATCTGCGGATACTGATAAATCTTGGAAAAATAATAAAATGCACCTTTAACGAGTTTTCAGGGCAATCTTTGATATGAATCCTTTTTCACACAATAAACTCATCAATCAGCCCATGAAAACGCGTTAGAAGCAGTACAATCATTTCTAGACAGAAACAAAGATTGACGGACGAGTTCTCCTCAAGAGTAGAGAGAACGGATGTGGGTCTTCTTGTGATAATCCACCTTGGCCATGGAGGCAAGCTTGAAGAGTATATTTCGAGACACTAAATCTTTTAGACAAATATAGATCTCATCAATTTTCATTCTTCACTACGGTGATTGCATTAAAAAGACATTAGACTATTCTGAGAAAACAGTGCCTTCATATTGTGTCCATATAGCAACCTTACAGCTCATCGTGGCATGCTTGAATTTGTGTTTTAAGATTTGAGTTAGATAACTCTGAGCTCAATACGCTAAATAGTGGAAGAACGCTCACGCCGTACCACAACCAGATTTACAAAAGAAAATATCCAACCTATATAATCAAAATTATGAGATATTAAGTAGAGTTTAGTACTAATATTTTTAATAATTTATATGTGTTGGTGGTTTTACACACACAACACACCACTAATAATCCATACAGTCACACACCAATATCCCAAGGTCATAGAGAAGTTAAAGATTTGGAAGCACAAATGGTTAAATGTAACTGTATATAATATTAAAAGGAAAAGATTTTTGTCCGAGCTCGATCTCGTCAAACAAGTAGATTTTTTACCCCCATATCACTGGTATAAGCTTACATGTATACCTATAGTTCTCACAATAATAATACATGAAATATATATTTTTGAATCAAACGAGACGTGATAAATCTATCTTTGCAATCTCGGCAGAAAAATTTTAATGCTGATATTATACTGTCTTGATAACATTTTGATAAATCCTTCCGTGTATTGATAGGATTTTCGATCAGAGGGCTATCGTGGATTTTTCAAAACATTTCCTGATACACTCGTATACATTCTTGAGCTGCAAATATACTCGATATGAGAATTTATTGCAAGAAGTACATATCAAATCAAGAATTAATTGGATGGCATGCTTCCTAGAAATTGAATATATATATATGATTCCAAAAACTTTTTACTTAAATTATGAGTAGCTTTTAAATCCGTAGCAATTGTAAATGAAGCTGCTCGAAATTCTATATTTTGAGTTATAATAGATTTTTTTTCTAAAATTCCAGTAGTAGGCTTGTGAGAAGGTTGGTGACATAGATCATTACCATCATTATCATCATTGTTGGACTAATTTAAATGTTTGAACAATAATTATATATTACTGTGTTAGAATGTTAAAAGAAGTGGAAGGAGGATTTGTATTCACACACTCGCAAACAGCTATAAGTACTGGCTGAAAAGAAAAAATAAATACCACACCAATTACCACATATAGAAGTTTCAAAACATGCATGCATATATATATATGCACGTCACTAAAATAGATTATACAGCTCTTGTATAGTATATCAGGAAAAACTTATCGCTATATGTATAAGTTTAAAGAAATTGACACATATTCTTTGAAATCCATATTAACTATGAGAATAATTATAAGTGCTGTTTCTAAGTAACTTATATATAGGAAATCTCCAGTAATAGCTTATATGAAATCGTTAATTATACTTATATTAGTAATTAAGAAACAATAAGTTTTATAGCAATAAAATTATGAATTATGTTAGTATGACAATAAATATTGAACGAAAATGTTAACTCTATAATTATGTTTTACTTACTAGGAGCTAAAAGGTAAGATTCTTACTGTGTAAAGATCCCCGCCAGGTTTTAATTAGTTATATTCGTATTCTATGGCAATGTTTTAGATTTAGATTTTACAACTCCACAATGAGCGAACAACAAGCAGTTCATCTGCCACCCTTAAACACACGCAGTTGGAGGAAAAAAAATTAAGATCAGCAAAAACAAGGCAAAGGTGCCAATCTTGAATAAGCAGTTTATCTATCAGACCTATAGAATATCTAGTAAATTCATATATTTTATGATGTTGGTGCTTGTTTTAGTAAACGCTAGTAGGAAATAATATAGCTATGAATTGCAATGGATTCGTGTTATTGATTAAATTCATCCCATTTCCACCCGCCATTGTTTACAAATCCATTCAGAACATCTTTTCGAAAACTAGAACCTTCACCTTGAGCTAAAATTCTATTGCTAAACACCATCAAATCACCACCTTAAGCTTATTTTTAAAAAAAACAGACCATTAATCTTTTTCACCTGTTCTTCCAATGGGATAACAGTAATATCTAACTTCTTTCGGGTTTGCTCTTTTACTCTTAATAAAATTCTTAATATATTACCTTGATCAAACATGCATGCGTACTACCAGTGGCCAAAATTAAATGGAATGACAGTAAGCTTATAGCTTTTATTTGAAAAGACCACAGCTGGAATTAAATGTTTTGAGATTTTTATTAGTAATATATATAAGTACAAATATCATTATAGTTAACGTTCTAAGTTTATATGAACATTCAAAACTGCCTTAGTGTAGCCGGTAATTATAATTTTAATACTATTATAAACTGATAATATTAATATTAACTGGTTGTATTTGATTAATATTTATTCTACATTGCCACATTAAATTTAAAGATATTAATGTTTTTATCATTCATAAAGTATATTTCTAATTTTTTAAAATAGAGAATTGTGATATCTATAAGGCCTAAGTAATAAATTATATATTAGGATGTTATTGCTTTTATTTCATAACCGACAAAAACCAAATAGTGAAAAAAGGAACCAAATTTAAAAGAATAGTAATAAATAAATCAAAACATAAACAAAATATTATACAAAAATGCGGAGAGGCTGGGAATCAAGAAACAGAAACGTAAAAGAAAGAAAGATAATCAAGAATGTAGTTGAGATTCAAGATATCCTACTCTATTTTCAGCGGCTAAAAGTCTTTGTTCCAGGGAAATAATTCGAGTTTCTAAAACTCGTATTAATGGAAGATAATCCGGTGTGTTAGAATTCCCATTTGTTGAGGTTGTCGATCTATTTGTAGATAACGGAGGTATCTGAGGTGAATTTATCGAAGATTGTGATTGAGATATAGGCCGAGTCGATGATGGTGGACTTGAATTTGATGGCAAAGGAAGAATAGCTATTGGCTTTGGGATGATAGGTGGTAATTTGAGATCATATGATGGTGTAAGAACCTGTTTTCCAAGAGATACACAACCTGGTTTTCCTGCCTCTTTCGTTTTATTATGTCTATTAAGAGCATCTTGTCTCGCGAATCTTCGACCACAGTGTCCACAAATAAATGGCTTTTCACCGGAGTGAAGTTTCATATGTCTTTTAAGATCATGTAACCTCCGGAACTTGGATGAACACGTTGGACAAGTAAAAGGACGTTCTTGTGTATGTGTCAGTAAGTGACTTTTAAGATTATGCGCCCGGGAAAATGTGGCTGAACAAGTAGAGCAAGTATATGTCTGCCCGCTATCTGAACTTGGTGAATCCTCCATTTATTATGAAAAAATAGTGAAAAGTGAAACAATATTGAAGTTCTTAGATGGAGGTAAGCCCATGACGAGAAGTACTCATATCGCAGTAAATATGAGAATTTTATTGATTACATAACGAATTGGTGTGGATGATGTCATCATTGATGATCGAGCCCAAAGATTTGTTTGTATTCTTCGGTTTCTTTATATATTTATATGGGTTTATATATTCAATTTCCCTTCTACGGTATTTTCATTAATATATCCATTCAATTACAACTTTACTATACCAATATTCATAGCTATTCACATAAAATTCAAATGCTACCAAAAATTACAAACACAAAACCAAAATCATCATCACCATTGAGAAATGAGTTAGAATTTAACGACAATATTATACCCAATACCTCTCATGATACGTGGAGCGGTAAATTGACGAAATTCTGTATATTCTCACAAAAGGGTCCCAGACTTGAAGAAGATAAAGAAGAGAATCTTCCCAAAGAAGTTAAATTTGTTAGAGATTTAATTGATAATACTGTTATTGCTAAAGAACCAAATATAAAACAACTTGAAGGTTCGAAAAGGAAATATCTGAATCGATATATAACTGAACAACCAATTAGTAATGATGTTACTCTCGTACCTCATAATGAAAAATATATCAAATTGTTAAAACTTTATACCCAAAGGCATAGCAAATATCGGCATAATTATAGGGTTTTATTGTTAAATCGGAAATTGTGTAACCGATTAAACGATGTCATCTTATCTTCTACAAGTATAGTTTTACCAAGAAGGGAACTTTACTGCTTCGATTGCTACGAATGGGAGATTTGTGAAGAGTTAAAACGAAGAATAACAGAGAGCGTTTCCTATTATGATTATAGCCAAAAATACAACCCATGTTTGCTGTATGATTTTCAATTAAGATATAATAGTATTCTGATAAGAAAATTCCATGAAGTTTTAACTTCAGATTATGATTCGGAAGGGGAATAAAAATTATAAATGACGAATTAATATTGTTTTCATCTTATATAATATTAGGCATATCAACGTCCTAAAGGCCGGGTAAATTGATCATATAATACTCAACAAACATTAACTGTAAACCTTCATATTAAACTAGATATTAGACCCCATGTTTCAATCATGGTAAATTCGTTCGAAGATTCAACCGCTCAGATTACATCTTTGCTTGAATTTCAACAGATATCTTTTAATGAATTAAAAAAGAAGGATCATAAAAATCGAAAAATAATCCAGACGCGTAAGTAACACATTTTCACAAGAGATAAAACAATAATATTAATATCGATTTTTAGAACAAAAGGAAATTAATAATTTAAAAGAAGATATTCGAAGATTACAAGATATCGGCTTAACTCAAGAAAAAGAAGAAGAAATTGATGTATTAACTGAAGAACTAAAAGATTTAAGGGATAAAAATAGATATTATAATGATGAGTTGACATCATTAATGACTGAAGTTGAAAGATTTAAAAATCAATTTGAAGAGTATAGAATTGTTATTAAAAATCTAGAATCAACTTGTGATATTTTAAAAAATGAAAATGAAAAATTAGAATCGAAAATTAGTAAAAATATTAGTTTTAATGTTCTTCGAGAGGTTTCTGAAACAAGATTAAATAAGAAAGATAATCAAATTCCTATAGTAAAAAAAGAATATCAGCTTCCTCGACCTTTATCTACAATTAATCTATCAAACCAAGAAGACTTGGGTTCTAGAAATGATGTTGCGACATCATCTCAGAGTAATGACTCAACACAATGTCCAAGGCAACAAATAAATGAAAATGAAGATGGAAACCAACAAGAGATTGATCTCTTTCCTATAATACCCTTACCAAAAGTTAAGAAAGAAGGTATAAATGATGATCGCATGGTTCCTGCTACTCAAGGTTCTGAAACTGGAGTAGTTCATGATAGTGTTTTCATTAATATATCAAATCATCAAGATCCAAGAAGAACAAATGACATTGAGAACTCAAGTTATATTTCCGATTCAGATGAAGATTTGGATATCATACTTCCACATACACAAGATACAGCAGAATTAAAATCAATTAATAGAATACCGATTAAAACACCAAAAGCATCTTTTTCTAGTGGATCATTTAATTCGGGCAGTTCCCCAAATCTTCAGGAAAAGAAGGCAAATTCTGAAGTAATAACGGTTTCTTCATCACCACCATCAGTTGAAGAACGTATTAGCGCAAAAAATGAGAAATCTAATACTTATCGTCATAAAAAAAGGAAATTAATTACACCAAAATCAACCTTTTTAAATAGTGTTCACGAAAATCCAAAATTTGTACCATCTACTCCATCAATTTCCAAAAATCAATATACAAAAATACAATCTCATGTAGATTCTTTTACAAAAATTAAATCAAAATCCTTAAATTTACCATTTCAATTAAATACTCCAGAAACACCAGGAAATAAAATAAATAATTCTTCTAAAAGAATGATTTCAGAATTAACACCAATATCAAGAAATCAAAATAGCAAACAAAATCCATTAAAACGTAGAAAACAATATATAATATCTGAAGATTATTTAAAATTTAAAATAAAAGATTTAGAGTTAAGAAATCCAATAACAAAAAAAACATGGGTTCCAGAAGATTTTATGAAAAATCCAAAATTTGAATATAATGATTCATTACCATGGGAACCACAGTATTCTTTACAAGATCTTAAAAATGGTAAAATAAAAGATAAAAATATAGAAAGAGCATTAAATTTTGCAAAAAGGGTTGTATCATCACATAATTTAAATGTTAATAATAATAAATCACTTAGTTTAGAATCTGATCATGATGAAATTGATTTTTTAAATGCAAAAAGTTTATTTGAAATGGGAACAACCGCTTATCAAAGACGTACAACTCATAATTTATCATCAATTAGTGGTACACCACCAGGATTTTGGCAAAGTGATTTTCCAAATGATAAAGAATTAGAAAATCAAAAACATTCTTATCATAATGAGGTTCAAAGAAGGGTTGTGTATAGATTATCACAAGCTATTATTGGTAAAGAAAAGGGATTATGGCTATTTAAATCAATTGATTTTCAAAATATTGTTGAACGTGAATTGGATGAAGAATCATTATTATGATTATACATTAACATGGGAACATGACATCCATATAAATATAGTATTAAGGAAGATTTTGTAATTGGAAATTTGGAATTTGGCATTTGTTTTGTGTTTTTGGGTTTTGTCCACCGTTTTATCTCATAGTTATATTATAGTAACATTGAGTAATTTATCTTCTACTGTAAGGCGAACCTTATAGGTATTGATTATATACAGCGCGTTTAATTTCTGATCACCACTTCACATAGAAATGGCAAGATTATAACTAGTTGCTGAGTATTATACTATACAAGGCCTCAAGATCATCTTTAAGATGGTTCAAACTTCAAAATGTTCCGTAATTTCTGGATATTCTACCACTCTATATATGTTTAGTAATTATTAGTATCAACGTTCTTAACGCCATAGATGGTTGTCACTCTACAAGCTTAAGGAATGGAGCATTAGGAACTCCAACCACCCTTTAAAATGCGGTACGACCATTTTCCAAATTCCAGTCTGTACCATAAGACTTAAATACCCAGACTTCCTTATGTTTGGTTCAAGGGCCTGGCCTGATTGTCATCGAGCATACGACTTTCCGGTCTAGATCCTGTGACGATCGAGCATTAGTCACTACTGGCTAGATACCACTACAATATATCTTCAAATTTGTTCCTTTGGTTCCTCGCGTTAAAAAAGTCTTTTAAATGCCGGGCACATTCTTTATATTGCTTTTTTAGAATGGGTTCTAGGATGGGTTTTTTAATTGGCGCTTCTCGGGCATCATTCCAATCTTCATCATGGCCTAGAACTAGATGGAGCTTATCTACTGACTTAACTTATAGTAAAATACTTTACACAAAGTATTAAGACGAGTATGATGATGCTATTTTCATGTGGTAGTTTTATTTTTGTTGTGGTCAACTCATTGATGTTTAATGATTAATTTATAAATAAACTCTAGTAGATATATGCGCACGGCTGTCAATTGGAGTAGAGTGAGTTCCACATATTTGAACTTTAAACCTCAATTGCAAACCTACGTCTGCGATATTTTGCCTAAGTGAAACCGCCAAGATATCTCACTTTTAAATACATATGAGGATTATTGGGACGATATATTTATATATAAGTGAAAATTAACCGTCAGCATGAAAAAAAAGAGATTACTTTCAAGTAGGTTGAGATTTAAGATAATGAATTGATATATCATTTGTGGGTCTAGACATAATAAAGTTATAGATTAAAAATTATTTCTTCAAAATCTTTTCTTCTTTCTTTTAAAATATCTCAAATCTCCCTCTTTTTCCTTCATGGCTGAATTCAACATCCAATTATACAAGTTATAGTGGTAAAACTATAAAAACGAATATATGAATATTTAATATAGTTAAAATTATGGAAATGGCTATCAACAACAAATATAATCCACCCGAGGAAAATATCGCACCAGAAGTAGTTGTTTCTTTAGCTTCGCAACCAGAGCCTTTTACTGGTCGAAGTCATTCACATACACCTATAAGATCACCTTCTGAATCTTCTGCGAGAAACTCAATTCATACTCCACGGTTTCTTAGCATTGATAGCGATTCAAATCATCTCCAACTACCGCTCAATTATAATGAAGTTAGTTCCAATCACTCAGGCTCGGATAGTTCAAATCACCTACGGTCAGTTAGATCTAAAAATTTGCCAGGTTCCAGAGGTTCTAGATCTTCATCGGTTAGAAGCAGATCAAAAAGTTTTTCAAGAACTATGGATAGTTTGAAAGGTTTTTTAAAAGGTACAATTAAAACCTCAAATGAGGATTTCCAACTACCACTTTCAAAAAATTACTATAGATCAAGATCTATAGAATCGGGAGAATATAAATTAAAATTAGAGCTTGAAGGTAAAAAAGAAGAAGATGTTTGGTTTCCCATTAATTATTCATTAACTAAAAAAGATTCTAATAATAATATTAATTATGCTGAAATTAAAGCTTTTTGTAATGAGAAAAATGATGAATTTAATGAGTTGCAATTATCTCCGACGGAGAAGAATCCTACTAAAAGTATTCTATTGACTGAAATAAGAAATGGATCAGAATCATCCAAAGATGTAGAATTTGAAGGAATGGATATAAATTTTGGAGGAGATAATGGACTTCAAAATAGATTTACTTTTTTTAGAACAGAACATGAAACTATATATGCTCAAGATTTTCCATCCTTAGTTGAAGAAGGACATTCATTTAAAGAACTTTTCAATGATGAAACAAAAACTTGGTGGCTTGATTGTTTAAATCCAACAGAATCTGAAATTCATATGCTTTCGAATGCTTTTGGAATTCATCCCTTAACAAGAGAAGATATTGAAACACAAGAAAAAAGAGAAAAATTTGAATCATTTAAATCTTATTATTTTATTGTATTTAATACAATTAATACTAATGAATCATCTGATGAATATCTTGAACCAATTACATTTTATATGATACTTTTTAAATCTGGTGTTTTAACTTTTCATACATCTCCAATCAATCATCCATTAAATGTAAGAAAAAGAATTAAAAAATTAGATGGATATATAAATATTACATCTGATTGGATTTGTTATGCACTAATTGATAATATAACTGATAGTTTTGCACCAATTGTTCAAACTCTTGAATTTGATGCTCATTCATCTGAAGATAATATAGCAATTTCAAGAGATTTAGATTATAGAAATATGATTCGAAATGTTGGTGTCTCAAGAAGAAAAGTAATGAAAATTACGAGATATTTATTTGGAAAGGCAGAAGTTATTAAAATGTTTACAAATCGTTATAATAATACAAATGAAGATATTGTATTATATTTAAGTGATATTCAAGATCATATTACTGCAATGTCAAATAATTTAATTTCTTATGAAAAATTATTATCAAGATCAACTTCAAATTATTTAACTCAAATTAAAGTAGAATCTTTTAATGCAATTGATGAAATTACTAAAATGTTTAGTAAAGTAACATTAATTGGTATAATTCTTATTCCATTAAATGTTTTTACTGGTTTATTCGGAATGAATGTAAAAGTTCCAGGGGATGGTAAAACTGATTTTCATTGGTTTATTGGAATTTGTTGTTTATTAATATGTCTTTGTCTTGGTGGGTTTTTTGGTGGATCATTTTGGATGAGAAAAATGTATCCTGATGAGGAACCTGAAGCAGAACAAGGGATTCAAAGAAGAAGAAAAAGATCGATATCATGTTTCAAAAGGTCTAGAGATATGTAGAATTCTTCATTTCTTGTTCTTAAGTTTAGAAACGTATAACTAAACCAATTTTATATGGATCCGCATATAACCTTTTTATAATTATTAAATATGAGCTTAGCTACAATGTATATCAATTTAAATACCAATAAATATTTATATTATAATTACAATTTTAATTTTTTAACTAATTTATGTCTTATAATAAGCTAATAATTTTCATATATACCGTCAAGGTCTGTAGATACCGGACGGTACTAGGATTCAACATATTTGATATGTTCAACCACCATTTTCTTAACCAAAAACTAATATAAATTAAATTTAATACTATCACTGAAATCTATTTAATCTTGTAATTCTGATAATGATTTTTCAATATACACTTTTTGTGTTTTCTGTTGTGGAGTGGGATTTTTTCTCCGACTTGGTGTATTCAGCTCAGCAGCACCAATCTCACGACAAGCATTTCTCTTCGTTATCTCAGGGGAATTATGTGTTATGAGTGCTTTCTTCAAGAATATTGGTAGATGTACTTGATAATAAAGCCTGTTTGCACCCCTAAGCTAATTCTTCCAAGCACGAAATTCATCCTCCGACATATCATATATTTTCAGCCTTTCCAACATCGTTACACGAGCTTCGTTCACAAACGTTTCGAATTTTAATTCTCCCTCAAAATCTTCATATAAAATTAAATTTTCTTCCTCGTTTTCTGCTACCCAAACTTTTTCCAAATTTCGATAATCTTCTCTGACTCAAATGAGTATATTCTGGTTGCCTTATAACCAGAACGAATATTTCTAGCTGTTATTGCATCAGATCTGGCCTTCTTATATATTTCAACGAATTCTCTTTTTTGTGCTCTATGATTGTTGGGTTTATCTACTAGTATTTCGTCATAGATGTTTTTCAACTTTTTTAAGAGGACCAAAGCAAGAGACGTCCAACACCTGCGTTGACTGACTAATGTGGGCTGGCAAAATAAAGAGTCGAATGCCATATTTAATGAATTCCATGACTAGTTGAAAGGAGATATGACTCGAATGGCCATCTAATAAAATAATGTGTCCTTCTTCATACGCAATATGGGGTAAAAATAATTCGTGTAACCATCTCAATATCAAATCACCATTTATATAACCAGAACTGGAACATGTAAATACCCAATTCTTTAATGTCCTATCTTCATTATCAGGTACCCAAGCAGGTGAGACATCATCATCCTGCTTTTTTTTAAAATATAATGAGTGGAGCAGTCCTAGAACCATCGGCACATACGCATTCGACAGACGAGATGAGCTCAGCTCTCGGGAATTTAATTTGAGCAAACTTCTTTTGAGTAGGACACAAATCGCTTTTCCCCTTCATCGGTGACTCCAAGCTGGGTGCTAGTTTCATCCAAGTTCCAAATATGAGATTCTGGTGTTGTTTTGATAGCCTGATGGAGCAGTGTATACCATTCGCGGATATACTTGGAAACCTATAGGCATCTAATTTACGCATCTTTTTGTATGACAAGGTGGTATGTCGGAACATAAAAGGCATATGATAATTACGCGAACAGAAATGCGACGTTGTCTTGTTTTTGGTGGGTAATTTTAAAGGATCTTTTTGAACGCGTTCGTATACTAGATTATCTACCCTCTCACGAAACCGTTTTAAATTAGCGGCACACCCATTTTTCGAGAAAAAAAAACAGCCTCCGAACAAGCTCCTGCTCCTCAAGGGGAGTTAGAACCATTTGAGAAATGTGGGAATCCTTGTGTGATGATGAACCATTGAAACGATCGTTTAAAGTTGATCTTGGAACAGAGAATATTTTAGAAACCTTCCGGAACGACTGATTCATGTGTTTTCTCTTATAATCGATAGCAGCATTGACTAACATATTCTGACGCTCATTCTCATTCTGCACAGATCTTGTACGAGCCATTTGGAGTTATGATGGAGGTTTGGTGGCGATTGAAAGACGACGTTTTATATGCTCCCGATCATCGCGTTTTTGGATGGCTGGTCATAATTCCTCAAACCACCCTATTTCTCACGCCTTACGACAGTAGGTACCATAAAGCTAATTCTAATATATCATATGAACTTTGACTCATCCAATGATACCCGAATAAAAACTTTCCAGATAATAATAGATACCGAAAATTATGTTGAAAAGACTGGTGCTACTGACTCTAGTAAGCTAAATACTCTAAATTGGAGAAAAAATCCTACTCCACAACAGAAAACACAAAATGTGTATATTGAAAAATCATTATCAGAATTACGAGATTAAATAGATTTTAGTGATAGTATTAAATTTAATTTATATTAGTTGGTTAAAAAATCGTACTCAAGTTCAAAATCAATCTGAATCTGATGTTGAATTATTTGTGGTTGAAAATATCAATTATTTTGTGTCCGGAATCCTAGTATCTATAGACCTGACGGTATAGGCCTATATGCTATAACGGTATACTGGTAAACCTTTTCCGTCACTTTTACAATTTTTAAACCGCAAATAAATGAAAACATTATTTGCATATGCATCTGTCAAGTTTACTATAGACTTGCAATCATTCGACTTAACTGTGTGGTCAATTAATGAACCAAATAAATATCATACTGACATTATTGTCTTGTTAGATATCTACTCTTAGTCATGATCAACAATCATACGACCTTTTGGCGTAACTATTGCAATATGGTCTTTAATATGTCTTCTTGCTTTACCTGTCAAGAACAGTATTGGAATACACAGAGACTACGATATGAATAATTGTGAGTTGAATTTAATGATGTATGAAGAGGCTTTGAAAAATTAAGGAGGATAAACTCTATAACATATACCAGGTATATTAAATAATAATAATAATAATAATAACAATAATTCTGAAAATGTCATTTTACTGTTTGGGCATTAATATTTCGGTAAATGGTAGTCGATAACTAGACGCCAGGAGGTAGAGCCATCAGAAGTTTTTTTCTTGACTGGGATTTACCAGGTACAAGTTGTATGGTGTGTTGGAAGGGAGATTCAATAGGACATTTGGTGAAAGTATCAAAAGGTGTTATTTATCAAAAAAGCTCCCGAGGAAGCTGCAAAGATATGGTGTGAGTTGTTGATAGATTTGAATATATAGGAAGTCGTAACAGAAATCGAGGCCGGTTTAATGTGTTTAAAGTAAATCTCATCACTTTTTTGGAAAAGCTTCGTAGAAAAGTTTGCGTGTCGATGATATCACGATCAATTTTGTTGTGTTGCATTGCATTGCGATATAAAGGGCTTGGATTGGGCGGCATTAAGAGAAATATGGGTTGTGGAAGGTTTAAGATCAAAGGAAAAGGTTGGAAGGTGTATTCGAAGAAGGTAAGGCTCATATTCGTGGATATACCTATTAAATAGTGAATTGGAAGACCCCAGGTAAAACACTACAGCAAAACTGACTTCACCTTAAATGTTTGGAGTTATATACATGTATATGTTACGAAAGGACATAAAATGATAAAAACTACTGATCATGTTCAAGAACTGAAATTAATGTAATTACATAAAAAGGTTACTGTCATTTCCAATGTTCTTATGTACATTTGTATAAGCGATTAAAGCTTTTTGGGACTCTCGAAAAGCATTTTAAGAAAATATATTTCATGGGTCTTGTTGTAATAACTTTTATCATAACAGACTAATTGCATACTACTTTATAGTGAGGAACCTAGACTATTGAGCCTAGGAAAATATTCCTAATTAAATATACTGTATATATATATGATATATGTGTAGATTTATAATTAAGTGTATAATAGTATTTATTTTGATATTTTACAGTTACTACACTATGCTTTAAGGAAGATCTAGATAGAGGATCTCTAAAATGTGTGCATTCGATTTTATTTTTGTGTAACGCCTCACAGTGAACCAACAAAAACAAGAGGTAAAGTATATGTCTATATAGTCCTTATCAATGACAACAGAACGATAGCAAATTGGCAATGGGACCAATAGAATAAGGAAGACGTAGCGGATAATTCATCAACATGGCCGAACAATAATCGTCATTAGGTCAAATATTTAGCTTCAAAAGTGGCCTAATATTTAGTCTACCGGATAGCGTAAATTAACTGGAATGGTTGTATGCATAATATTTTGCATATGCATATGTATGCATGGATGTACCCATAGGTCAACCTACAACATGTTCCTGAAAAACGTCTTCTTCTTTATGCTTAATGAAAAATATAAGCTTGCAATTGCAACTGTATATGTATATTTTCGGGATAAATTCTTCAAAAATATAATGTCTTTTAATTAAGTTCTGTCATACTCATACTTTCCACAATGTTAACATAACATAATTACAACCCTAGGGATCAGATATAACTATCATATACGTTTACTCTTCGCATAATACAATAATTTTAATTATGATCAGTTTTTCCTTTATCTGTTAAATTTCAAATAACATAGTTAATATTCAGTCAAACCTTAACGAAATTAATAATTAATTGCTATAGAAGAGAGCGTCAAATTTAAATAAAACGATTAATTTTTATGTCACTTGTAGTATATCATAATTAACAATACCATTAATTACCATTTGAAAAGATTTTCTGGAACATAATAATCAGATCAATTAGATAATTATAAGATTAAAAAGTTTAAACTTAAGCTTAGATTTTATCCTAGATCTAAACCTTCCTATGATTAATTGCGGTTGGAAGATATAATATAATTTGCTATCTATAAACTATACACAATTGCAAATTTAATCATAACTAGCTATAGTCGTCAGCTAGCTATAACACCGTACCGGTAATCCATACAAATTCAATTGCAATACTGTTAGAATGTTAGAATGTTAGATGTTAATTAATGAAGTTTACAATTAAGAAAAGTAAATTATGAAATTGAGAATTAAGAGCTATAGAAAATTATAACTATTTCTAAAATATCTATATTAAAAAAGAATATAAGAGACTAATCTTATTTTTTAAAAAGTAGTAAAATAAACAATAAATAATTAACAAAAACAATATAACATATATTTATTTGAATATATGTAATTATGAAAAAAAAGAAAAAAAAATAAGAACGGTTTTGGAATTCTGTTATAATTGCTTATAATTATGCCTTTTTTAATATGATTTCTTTATGCCCTAAAATCAATACAACTTAATTATAATTTAAATTTAAAAACTTTATTAATATTTAAATTTTTTAAAGGAAAGAAGTGGTTAGAGTAGATGAATTTCCAGAAGATGTATAATAAGGTTCAGATGATGTAGTTGTAACATAAGTAACACCAGAAACTGGTCCATATGAGCTTTGAGACCAGTAATCATTACCACCAACAACACCATTTGATACTGATGATGCAATAACAGATGAGCCTGATGATACATAAACAGGTGGAATTGTTAATGGTTTTTCAGCACCTGTTGTTAATGCGGCGTAATCATCGGTTGTGGAGGATGTTATTGACGCAGATGCAGCTGAGGCAGATGAGCTTGCACTTGCAGATCCGGAAGTTGTAACGTATGTAACACCAGAAACCGGTCCGTATGAGCTTTGAGACCAGTAATCATTACCACCAACAACACCATTTGATACTGATGATGCAATAACAGATGAACCTGATGATACATAAACAGGTGGAATTGTTAATGGTTTTTCAGCACCTGTTGTTAAAGCCGCATAATCATCACTGGCACTTGAAGTAATTGAAGAAGATGCAGCAGAGGCAGATGAGTTTGCAGAACTAGAGGCTGAAGCTGAAACACCATAAGAAGCGCCTGAAACGGGACCGTATGAACTTTGAGACCAGTAATCATTACCACCAACGACACCATTTGATACTGATGATGCAACAACGGAAGAACCCGATGATACATAAACAGGTGGAATTGTTAATGGTTTCTCAGCACCGGTAGTTAAGGCGGCATAATCATCAGAGGCAGAACCTGAACCTGAGCCTGAGGCAGAACCTGAGACACTAGCAGAGACAGAAGCTGAAGCTGAGAAAGATCCAGATGAAGCTGAAGCTGAACTCGAGGCATGAGGTGCCGAAGTATGAGAAGGAGCAGTGTAAGATGCACCTGATTGAGATCCAGGAGCAGATTGTGTAGCGAAATTATTACCACCAACGACATTATTAGGGACAGTAGAAACCACACCAGAAGAGACATAAATTGGAGGAATCGTTAAGGCTTTGTTGTTTCCTTCGGCGACTTGTAAGTCGTCTCTTGCAAGTAAATCACCAGCTGGAGCAGCAACGGATACAGAAGCCAACAATAAAGCAGTATTGATATAAGTGTTATAAATCATATTGTTTATTTAGAAGTAAAAATGAGTAATGAGTGTATAAGCTTGTTATAAAAGGAAAGCAACAACCGGTATTTCTAAAATATTTAAGAAGTTGAGGATTGGGAAAAGAAATGAAAGGGGAGTTTTATCGAATCTTATATTTATATGAATAATCTTAGAAATATTCGAAATGTTTCAAACAAATTGAGAATTCCATATGTAGTCGATTATAAATATTATTAAATAATAATAATAATGTATGGATGGTGGCCGAGACAAATTAACTTTTCTTCACTTTTACATACGTGCATCTCTTGAACTTTGAACTTTGAACTTTGAACTTGTTAATATGATTCACTTTGCGTTGCGTTTGTGCTGTTGTAATGATAATAAATTAGTCTGAAACCCTTTTGGAATGGAGTGCGGTATGTTTAGGTTTGTGTCCCTGGCAGCAATGCCCCTGGAAGTAGTAGTGATCTATCACTCTTTTTCATATAGATGAGGAATGTGTCTATTTAAATTTATATAGTTGAATATAAATATAGGAATTGTGGACCTGTGACATCACCAGAAGTGCGAAACAAACTGCGAATATGCCCCTCGTGCAGCACACCAATTGGAGGCAGTACCCCGCAGTTACCCGGATGATCAGGAGACGCACCCGAACCCGGATACCTCCCGGTAGAAACCCGGCTGTGTGTGTGTAAAATGGACGATTGGTACAAAAGCGACCCGGGCACAGTGACAGACAACAGAAAATCCGGGACCTATTGGCACACGGCTTGTGGGGACAAATGATTTGTTAATTTACTATTTATTTGCTTTGAATTGCTGATTTTAGATCTGCGTTATTATTTACGTCTGAGTCCATGAATGTTACCACTAAACACAGTAAACAATGAGTGCCCGCCCTGCCCCTGTCCGTCCCCATCCCCGCCCCCTCACCTCTTCCGCCCCGTCCACCTCCACCGGTACTGCTGCCACGACCGGTGCTGCTACGACGCCTGCTGCCGGGGCCAAAAGGCGTTCTGCCAAAATCTTCTTGTGTGATGTCAAAGACTGCGGCAAGAGGTTCACAAGGTTCGAACATTTGCAAAGACATCAATTGAATCATTTCCCGAAGCAAATTTTCACTTGTTCTTGGCCAAATTGTGCCAAAAAGTTTGTAAGAGATGATTTGTTACAACGCCACTTGAGAAGACATGAAACACGTCGTTTAAAACTGTTGAACAGATCTTCTTCTTCATCCACTACAAGACTTAGGAAAAAACAACGGAAAATTTCGGATGACTCAAATACACACATGAATACAGACACAAATACAAACGATTATATCAAACAAGAATCAGAAGTTCCAACCTCTCTTCCTGATAATCAATTGCAAATGGATCTTGATATGGATTTAAATTTAGATTTAAGTATTTTAAATTCTTTAAATGGGAATGTTAATCCAGGCTCTTGTTCGTTTTCAGATTTAAATTCTTTTCCAATTTCAGATCCAAATCCAATATCAAATGAAATTATAACTCCTTTACCAAATAGAATTTCACCTTCTCATTCTGGTATAAATCTTAATGAAATTGATTTATTATCCTGGTTATTTACTACTCCAACTCCTGGTTCTGATACTCTATCTACAAATGGATCCATTACAAACTTTAATTTGACTCCTCCTAATAATCCTGTTACTTCTACTCCAACAACTTTTATCCAACCTTCAATTCCAGAGTTGGAATTGGATATTCCTGTAACTATACCACCCATACCACCATCTATACCATCTATATCCAATAATAATGAAAATTTTAACGTTAAAGTTAATAATTTTCAACCACATCAAAATCAACATCAACATCAACATCATCATCATCATCATCATCATCATTATAATAATCAAACCTCAGATTATTTCAATCATCAATATCCATACTCAATTTTTTCAAATACTACTCAATCAATTGAAATACCACATGTTATATCACCACCATCACCACCAACTGAAAATGATATTCAAATATCTGAATCAAAAGTTAATGAAATGATTTCATTAATACCACTATTATCATTAATGAATAATAATAATGATACTAAAGATTTATTATCAGTTTTAAGTTTTCAAAAATATATTAAAAATTATTGGAATTTTTTCCATCCAAGATTTCCAATTTTACATTATCCAACATTTAAAATAAATGAAATTAATTCTTCATTTTTATTATCAATTGTGTTGATTGGAATTGCTTATGAACAATTTTTAAATCCACAATTTTTTATTAAAAAGAAAAACATTCATAAACATGATTCAAATGAAAAAGAAACTCAATTAGATTATGATAATGAAAATGGTAATGATGAAAAAATCGATTTAGCTAATTATTTAGCAACTGATTTAAGATGGATTTTATTTAGTTTAGATGAATTTAATCCACCTGCAAAATTATGGGTTATTCAATCTTTGTTATTATTAGAATTTTATGAAAAAAATATGAGTAATAGAAAATTACATGAAAGATCTCATTTACATCATGGTACAACAATTCAATTATTAAGACGATCTTCTGCATTATTAGAAAATGATAATAATAATAATAGTGATAATGAAAATGGTGAAAATGGTAGTGGAAGTGTAGAAGAGAATTTCGTTGATAAATCATCATGGCATAAATGGATTAAAATTGAAGAAACTAAAAGAGTTGCATTATTTTGTTTTTATATTGATGTTATGGATGCTATTTTTTTCACACATTCAATTATTTTAAATATAAATGAAATAAGATTGAATTTACCTTGTTCTGATGAATTATGGGAAGAATATATTTATTGTAATTCTACTGATTATGATTTAAATCGAAGATTTCCTACTTCAATTGGAAATTACAACATTCAACAAATTAATAATGATTCTCCTAATTCAATTGATAGTTCATTAGGTTCAATTTCAACAATTACTGAATCAACAATTGTTACAGGAATTTCATTTTTAACTGCTTTAAAAGATATTTTACATGGCAAATCTGTTAAAACTTCTTCTTTTGGTTATACTGTTTTATTTTCTGGAATGATTGCTGTTTCTTATCAATTACAACAACAAGAATTACAATTTAATAGTTTAGGGTTATCATCTTCAAATTTATCATCTCAAAACATTAATAATTTGAATAATAATAATAGTAATGGGAATGGAAATTTAAGTATGAATTATCAATCTAAATTTTCAAATGATAATATATTGAAAAAATCTTCTTATGATTACAGATGGAGAGAAATCCTTGCACCAGCAATAAGTTTTTGGTATTATAACGATAAATCAAATTTGATTAAAGGGATTAATTGTAATCGAAACTTATATATATCAAATTCATTATTATTTCATACATCAATAATTGGATTAAAAGTTAAACTTGATGATTTACAAATTTATGCTGGTGCACCAAAAATGTTAAATCATTCAATTAATTTATCAAAAGAATGGCAAAATTCAAAACTTAAGATAAATAATTGGTCAATTGGTTTAAATGGTAAAATATGTTATTTACATGGAATTATTTGTTTAAGTAAAATATTTTTATCAAAAAATGAACAAAATTGGTATGATGATTTAATTAGGATGTTTACCGATGATATTAAAATTAATATTAATGATTTTAATAAATTAAGAGATAATTTGAATAAAGATGAGAATATTGATATGGATGAAAATGGATATGGTGATGTTAATGGGAATGAAACTCCTTTTAATTTACCTGATGGGAAGAATTTATATATGATTGCAATTTGTACTTTGGTTTGTTGGGCTTATGGTTATTGTCTTGAAGGACCTGAAGATTTTGAATTAGAGACAAAAGCAACATCATCATCTTCCTCATCTTCTTCTTCTTCATTATCATCAGAATCATCAAATTCATCAAATTTTAATTCAAAAATTAATGGAATTGATTATTTAAAACGTATTCAAATCGATTTAACAAATTATGCATTACAAATATATAATCAAATTCAATTAAATAATCAAAATTTCCCCCATAAAAAAAAAAAACTTAATTATTATGAAGCTTTTTTAATTTTATCAAATGGTTTATCAATTATAAAAAATAAAAATTATTCTGTTGGTTTATTAAGATTAGTTATTAATTTTTTAATTAAAACTACTACAAATTATAAAAATTATAATATAGAAACTATAAGTTGGGACAATAAGTTAGATATTCAACAACAAGAAAATATTAATGAAAATATTGAAGATGGATTACATTGGGACATATTAAATGAAGAAATTAGATTATTGAATAATTGTGTTTTAAGAAGTTTAGGAAGGTGTAAGATTCAATGTGATGCGATGTTTATATAGATTGGGAAGATTGATGGAGAAGAGTTTGAATGATCAGTATATGTTTTATGATTTAGTATGAAGTTATGGACCTTTTTATTATTATTATACAGGGTTGATAAAAAAATTCTTTATTTTTGGCTTTTAAAATTTCTAAATGTTTGTTTTTAAAATTTTTCACTTCATTTGTTATTAATCTTTATTTTATTTTATTTTATTTTATTTTATTTTATTTTATTTTATTTTTATTTGTTTATTCTCATCTGTTTTGTTCTAATTTCATTTGATTCATTTGATTCATTTTCATTTGTTTTATTTTATATTTTATTTTATGTTTTTTTTCGGTTTTTTCAAATTTCTGTTATCATAATTTAATTTGATGGGTATCTTATTGACGTGTCCATCCTATCTAGGATTATCTCTATTCATTATATGATCAAATTTAATTAAAGAACGTATGTTGATGAATGAAATCCTAAATCTATTTATTTATAACAATAAAATCCTAATTGAAAAAGTTACTGACCATATAGTTTCATATCATAATACAATTGCAAGATTTCAACTTGAACCTAGTTACAATTATAGCCGGTGAGGTCGTAGGTGCGTTTGTTTTTTACCTCCATTAAAACACATCTTTTTAAATATACCATAGAATAGCTTGTAAATCCAGCTGAGCGGTACTTCAAGGAATTCCAATTCTATAATTATAATCCATTTGCAACCAGCTAATCGCATTGGAATTTGCACTCTGGGCAAACATGGATTCTCAATTGTTGAAATAGGCCAAAAGCTTATATTTTACCTTCAACTGTGTTCACTGATAAAGAAGTACACTAACAACTTTTTTGGCAAAACAACTTCTCACATTTGAGATGGTGTCATATTAGTGACGAATGTTGTGTCCGAATCTGAAAAAGTATAAAAAAACTTTATGCTTGATGAGAGTCAGGCCTTTGAACCTCAAAATAATTATAATAAAGGGAAGCCCTTACTGAAATTTGGAAAAGAGGTGCTTTACGGTATATAAGTTATATACCGGTAAAGCGGTTTGGGAACCTAAAACATATCTACATAAAACTTCTGGAAGATCCATTTGAAGAAATTCCTTGCTGTCTCATGTTCCTGTATGATACAATAACTAATAACTTATTATTCAGGCCTCTCTCAAAGTATTGGAAGTTGGAACCTCCTTCCCATAAATCTCATCTTATATGTCATGTAGGATATATACATGTATATAATAGTCTAATAGAATCTCCAGTCTTTACAGAATATATATACTATGGAGTACCTTAAGAACAACTCAAGCTATTAACGTTGTCTGGTATTCTATTCATGGCTTGCAATTGTTATACATGTAATACATGTATTGTCATGTACCATCATATTTTTGGAGGATATCTTAAGAGTACTTTATTATGATTATGTAGTCCTCTATTCAAACTCAATTGGAGGATAATATATTATAAGTTAAACCATCACGATACGTAATATGATATACTTATAATCATTTACGGAGTTAAGAATTGAAATATTATAAATCTATAAACTAACCTCAATTGTAATTGTGATGTTAAATATCAAAAGTTAAACTTGAAAACACAAATGGGGTATAATGTTTTCAACCAAATTAAATAAATTTTAATAGGTATGCTAGTTTATTTCTCTCTATTTAAAGTGAGGTAGAAAGCATGACTATTTGCAATTGAAACATATTAGTTATCGATACTAATTCTTAATATTTCAGAAAATGTACCTGAATGGATAATATCATGAGTTTTTATATGAATAGATTGCTTCTTAAAGGTTCAAGGGTTTGTATATGGAGCTACCTACCAAGTCGTACCAACTGTGAGTCCAGAGACACCTTGAAGAATCATGCCTCGTGAAACCTAATTTGTACGATACATGTTAAAAATACCCAGAGTCGTACCAAAATATAGCAAAAGGAAAATGACGACGTTCAGAAACTGATCAAGACGAAGGCTCACATTTTTTAATACGTGGTTAATAACAGACTTGTACGATACTAAATAATAATTAAAGACTATTAATAAAATTGAATTTTATATATTCCGGAAAGTCTACGGAAAAATTATCAGGTTATAATTAATATTAAAAAATAGGTTACTTGTGAAATTTCATAGATTTTCACACATTGGATATTTTCATTTTAAATTTTGGGAAACCTTGGCGATAAATACAGTAATTAATCAGCTCACGTTTTGGTACTTAATCGAATAATATTTAAAAATTATTTAGTAGTTTATATAGAAATTAATCAGCGTTACCTAGGTAGGGTAGTATTGGTTATTTGTAAGATAATAATTTGATATTTTTAAGCCCCTGACTATATTTGGCGATTGACACAACACACGTAAGAATAGAAAGATAGAAATAATATAGATGTTTTGTTAAAGCTATGTAATTAATCAGGTTGTGCTGCATTTGTACTTTTATATATACAACTGTATATTTCGCGTAATAGAATTCTGAAGATATCTTTAGGACTTTCATGAGTACCAATTGCAAGTTCACGAAACCTGAATTGTTTAGTTCCACCGAATTCGTGACAAATAAAAATCGGTAAACAAGTATTTATAATTATTATAGTTATTTTCTTAGCATATTCGGCGATTCTTCGCTAGACTAACGAATCTTAGTAACCGATTGCTCTAGCTAACAAATAATGAGCGTTAATCGTGGGGATTATTTAGCAATTACTCTCAAAATTAATTAATTTGAGAATTTATTATCGATTTGTCTAGGAATTGATTAGCCAAATTATTCTCTTACAATGAACTACCAATAATACCTAGACAACTTCAATTATTTTCCGACAAACCAATTAATTAGTTGTTCCATTTTTCGATTGTTAATTTCCCAAAATCTCACTATCAATGGGTGAAAAATCTCTGTATCTATAAGATTTTAATTATAAGTTATAACCCAGTTTTCCCGAGGCCCGCTGTGTTAGTGCTGGCAGATGGATATCGGTGACGAGCGCTACTTTGAATTTGGTATTCCAATATTTAGATACGATTAATATAATTATAGCTAATTTCTCAATTAATTATTAATTCTATAAGTCATCGATATCGGAAGTCTGCTTATAATTAACACCAATTGTAATTGAAGCACTATTAATAATATTAATATTGATAATATTCTGTAATAGTGTCTTCAATCTTCTGGAAATAACAAATTAACAAACATATTTTAATAAACTTAAAGTAATTATGGTTAAAGGAATGCCTTATAATTGTGGGGTTTCAGCTGTGTGGGTGGGGTTAGTTACATATAATGTTTATGCCTTAAAAAGTATTCCGATCGCGCAACAAATGTTTGATATCATAACTTCTCAGCATCGTCAACAAGTAATGACATCATCCATATAAGTGAATATAATGGTTTTAAAAAAGGAAATTATAATAACCGCCTAGACCCAAGGTTTCTAAAATTCACAACAATTATTTGCAAGCTTGCAATTAAATATGGTTATTTGTCAATACTGCTCCCGCAGTTTATAATCAATCCATTCATCCAAAATTTAAACTTCAAATGCAGTTAATTAAAATATGCATAGATCCCATTGCACTTGACAGCACTAGAAATATCAAAAACTTTGGAATTTGGTGTTTCCAAATCTGCAATACCAATTTCAAATTTTCAATGAATGTTGATATATCCTTTTGGATTAAAATTTACATCCTCATAATTATAACCTTCAAGTATAGATTTATCTTATGGTCATAAATACTATTTTATAGTTATGATGCAAAATAATCTAATCAGAATATTATTTGCAGCTGCAAATTTAAACATGGTATTGCAATTGGTGTGACTCTACTTCAGAGAAAGACCTTCGGTTCCCCAACTTTTCCGAACTAAAGAAAAGATGAACCATTTCTTAGATAGCTGGAACTTTTAGAAATAATGTCCTTGAATTGCCCGAGGTTTTCCTTTTAATTTCATGGAAGAAGGCACAAGAATTCCAATATGCTGATGGAATATGCAGACACAATAAACGCATATATTAATATTATAATTAGTATCATATGATTGATAAAATAGATCATACAATCTAAAATAAATTGACTGAAACCTTCAAGTTTTTTCTTCCTCTTCTTTTATTTGTTTATTAGAATTTTCATTGTGTCTTTTTATCTGTTTACTTGAACTCCACCACAATTGCATTCATAGCAGTTAACATATAATGTCTATGTCTATTAAGAGGAAAGCTCCCCAAGCGGACCAAATATTTCAGCAGTATGCCAGTCAAACATTAAATGGTCCAAATGATGATCAGCAAAAAGTAATGACTCCACAAGATTTTATTGATGCTATTGCACCGAAAGAACTTAATTATTCTCGTGTTCCAAGAGATTCATTTTCTATATTGCTTAATATTGCTGACTCAAATTCAAAAGGTTATATTACTTTAGATGATTGGATTGAGTTTGAAAGAATCTTGTCATTACCTGATGCTGACTTTGAAATTGCTTTTCGATTCTTTGATAAAAATAAAGATGGAATTGTGACCCCTGAAGAATTCAGATCACAATATTTAGAAAATAAAAGTAGTTCTTTAAATTTTGATTGGAATACTCAATGGGCACATTTATATTTTGGTAGATCAGATAGATATGGAACACCTCATAATTTAACGTATAATGATTTTTCTCAAATGATGACTGGTATTTTGGGCGAAAGAATCAGACAAGGATTTATTTATTTCGATAAAGGTAAAACAGGTTCAATTTCAGTTGAAGATTTTGAAAAATTGGTTAATGAAACTGTATCACATAAAGCAAGTCCTAAAGTTTTAGAAAATTTAAAAAGATTACCTCAATTAACAAAATCAAAAGAAATTAGTTATTCAATAACGAGAGCATTTTTTAATGTTTTAAATCATTCTGATTTAGTTGATTATATTGCAAAATCTGCTTCTGAAAAGACAAAAGATGGTTTAATTTCAAAAGAATTATTTATGAATGAAGTTGCCCGTTCGACGAGATTTGCAATTTTTTCTCCAATTGAAATTGATATATTATTCTTTTTTGCTGGCATTAATGGTAAATTACCAACAGATGATAATAGATTACACCTTGATGATTTTAAGAAAGTTATTGATCCATCTTATCAGGATCCAGCAACGCGTTATAAATTATCGGAATTACGTAAGATAGAATCCGCTAAGAATATCACAAAGGATCCAAAAGGCTTCTTATCAGATGTCTTTGAATCTGCTTATAACTTTGGTCTAGGTGCTGTAGCTGGTATTTTTGGTGCAACTATGGTTTACCCTATTGATTTAGTTAAAACAAGAATGCAAAACCAAAGAACAACAACCCCTGGTCAAATACTATATAAAAATTCTTGGGATTGCTTTAAAAAGGTTTTATCAAGAGAAGGATTTTTTGGTTTATATTCCGGATTAGGCCCTCAGTTGGTAGGTGTTGCACCCGAAAAAGCAATTAAATTAACTATTAATGACTTAATTAGAGGTAAAACTGCTGATAAAAATGGAAAAGTTCCCGTTCCTTGGGAACTTGTCGCTGGTGGCTGTGCTGGCGCTTGTCAAGTGATCTTTACCAACCCTTTGGAAATCGTTAAAATTAGACTTCAGGTGCAAGGAGAATTAATGAAAACTGATCCTACTCTTTTGAGACGTGGCGCAATATCAGTTGTAAAATCCCTTGGACTACTGGGTCTTTATAAAGGAGCATCGGCTTGTTTGCTTCGTGATGTGCCGTTTTCTGCCATTTACTTCCCAACTTATTCCCACTTAAAGAAAGATTACTTCGGAGAAGGCCCTGGTAAAGAACTTAGAGCATGGCAATTACTTATCGCTGGTGCTATTGCTGGTATACCAGCTGCTTACTTGACAACTCCATGTGATGTTGTTAAAACTCGTCTTCAGGTTGAATCAAGAAAAGGTCAAACAAATTACGTGGGGCTTCGACATGCAGCAGGAACTATTTGGAAAGAAGAAGGATTCAAAGCATTTTTTAAAGGTGGTATTGCAAGAATTTTAAGATCATCACCTCAATTTGGTTTCACTTTAGCAGCATATGAAGTATTACATTCCTGGTTCCCATTACCTGGTCACCCCAAGACAGAAGAAATGTATTTAAACCCAACTTCTCAAGATCTTGATGATGAGTTGAAACGCGCTGGTGTTGGTATTTATGGCCAAGGTCAACAAGGATTGAAATATTTAAAGAGTAGAAACGCTTTGAGATTGCTGATGGATATTGATCAAGGCTTTGGAAAAGTGAATCAAAAACTATTAGACAAATGTGTGAGAAAGTCTAATTAGTATCGACTGTTCGAATATATATAAAAAAGAATGGTTTATGATTTTATTTATTGGTGGAAAATTTGGAGGGGAATAGTTATAAACTTTTATATCAATTCCTCAATTGGGAGGTTGTAAATTAAATGTTAATTGTTAAAATAATATTTTATCAAATTTTCATTATAATTATATTAGGGTATCAGCTATTGTAGATTTTAATAGCTTACTACAGAAATAAAAATAATAATAGTGCTAATCATTCACAAAAATCTGGGAAATCTCTTCCTATTTACCTATATCTGAAGTTCTACTTCTTTTTCATGGTGTGTTCCACAAACTTCAACTTACACTACAAAAAACTTTTTTTGCGTCCCTAAAAAATATGCATGCAACGGTAAAGATACTACGCTATAAGGAAATATACCAGTATGAATATGCTAATGCATTCACTCATCTAAATAATTGGAGAGGTAAATTTTATTATGTAATATGTATACTCTTCGAATTTGAATTCAGATTTGCAAAAGTGACCTCATACGTCTTCACTATATGTATGGCTGCAAAATCTGAGCGCCTAGATATTGAATAGTTAAGAAACAGGGCCGAAACATTTGACACAGAAAATCGCAAACTCTCATCTGAAATGATAAGATTTAGATTTTCCATTATACCTTTTGTCGTCTTTGAAATGTAATTAAAGTAATTTTGATTGTGTAGTCATATTTTCAGTGAGGGGTGCTGAAATATTTTTGAATTACTGGGTACAGCATCTTACTTTTCGGGTTAGTGTACAAGGCTATGAGATCTCCAACTGCTCTTAAAAAAAAATTACACAAACATAAAGTTCGGTAAATTTAAAAGATCCTATTTGTCTATATAAAATGACATATTAAGTTTAGTATTTAGTGTTAGCGCCATTAACATCGTAAACCGCTGCTACCAGTCTATAATGAAGCACATTCACAATTCCAAATTCCAGTCCATACCATAAAATATACATACCCAGACTTCTTTATTTAATAAACATTTTGAGGTTCAACGGACTGTACTGACCAAGCATTAATTAATGTTCGTCAGTGAAGACTAGTTCAATCAATTTTAAATCATTATTTTTTTCTTTTGGTTCTCATTCAGAAAAGGCCTTTCAAATGCGGAAAATATTGGTGCATGAGAAAAGGTACTATATGCTGATATGGAGCGCAACTTGAAATGGGCATATTTGAATGTCTTGGAAATGAATGATATGGATTGGAGATATATTCGGATAATAATTAAAAAAGAGGTCAAGTATTTAACAACTCCAGGGAATATGCGTATATACATAGATTCTATTATCACAAATCAAGAACCTTTTTCTAGTTTTCCTTCATCACTTGAATATTGGATATCTTCAACTTCAGTCCCAATGCAAATAATAGTTTTTCTTGAAACTTTCATATATGTTTTTGATCCTCCTAAAATCCATGATGTAATTGCAAATATACAAGTTATTCCAAAGGCAACACAAGCATAATTCATATTATTTCCTGTGACAGGGATAATAGTTGGAAAGAAAAACATAACACAGCAAAATGTTAAGTAAATAACTGCTAGTAAATTGCAAACAAAACAGGCTTTTGTACCGACCATCTTACTCAATGAGTAATATCCATGTTTCTGATATGGCCGTCTAAACATTACTACAATAATAGGTATAAGATATGAGATATATAGACCAATAGTTCCGATTGACATAACTGTGGAAAATGCAGTACTTGAACCAAATAAAATAGCAATAAAAACACACTGGAAGAATGCCGTCATTAGTAAACCATATACCGGAACGTGTAAAGTGGTGCTGATCCTACACAAATATTTGTTCAAAAATTGTGGAAATGCCCCATCTCTTGCGAAAGCATAAATCGATCTTGATGCCTCTGAAATTAACGAGTTAGAAGCAAATGCAGTACTTAAAGCCACCAGAAATGCCAAGCATATTGAAGCTGTTTTATTATTTGTGGCTTGGTGGTAAACTTCAAGAAGTGAGACATTAGTAACAGTTGAAGCTACGGCATTTAAATCTTGAACTGAAAACATTAACGCAATAATGAATAAAATTCCGGTGACTGCGCCAATCATCACGCTCAAAACCATTGCTCGAGGTGCATCTCTGCTGGCATATTGTAGCTCTTCACTCATATGTGCTGGAGAATCATAACCGCACATGACATAAGAACTTTGAAGAACTCCCAGTATAATAACCATTCCTTTATCTGACCAACCTCCGGTACTTGTGTACTCTGTAAAGACGAATTGAGCACTTTGTTTTGGGGAAGAAACGGCCAATACAACAATTATACTTATAAGAAATCCACCAATCGAGCACCATAATGCAACCTTGTTTATCATTGGTAACCATTTTGTTACGAAAAGATTAAAAATTAAATCCAGTAAACATAATGCCCAAGCATATAATACAACATGCCAGTCTTTATAAACGAATGATTCATCATTACTGTTAAATACAATCATACCTTCTATAAATATCCCCACTATGTATAATGCCGTAGACCCAAAACACACTATTCCAGCTAGTTGAATCCACCCAGTGATATAAGATAACCCTCTTCCCCATTTTGTATCTCTAGATAATAATGCAACCCAGGAATATTGACCCCCACTCACTGGATAAGAACTGCATATATCAGCCATTGAAAAAACAACAAATATTGAAAAAAAGCAAACGCCTATAAAACCCCAAAATAATACTACTGGACCTCCATTATTCATAGTTGACGAAAGAGTTGCACCGATAACAGACCAGCAAGTTAAAATGGCAAAACAAAACCCAACCATTGATAGTAATGAGAAAGTTCTTATCAACTCTTGCTTATAACCTAGTTCCGCAAGATTTGCAACATCTTCTTCTATAACATTAGATTCTGACATTATATTCTGATGATTACAGCAATAGTGCAAAAGTGTGTTATTTTGAGAAGCAGGTCAACGACGTTCCATTTCTCGGAGGAATAGGAATGTCTCTAGTTTTTATATATTTTGATATATAGTCATATATATATAATATTATACATGGAACAAACAATTGCGCGATAATAGAATATTGCAATCATAATTGATGCATTGATATACTTTCATAATTCAATGAAATTATTTTTTTCCCTCATATTTTATCTAAGCGCTTTCTATTATTATATATAGGCCTATTAATATCTAGATTGGTTAGCTTTTTATCCTACGTATACTATCTCTAGATCTAGTGCTAGTAAAATCTTGAAAAAGCCAGATTAATTAATGATCTCTAAAATTGAATGACTTTATCAACATATATTCAAAATATGCGATTCTTTTTTTTAAATGAATTATAGGTATATGGGCATATCGTCATGATAATTAATCATATTGCAATTTCTTATCTAAAGTGTGTTGATAACCTTAAGTCTTCTGATGACTAGCTACCGATCGCGATATAATATTAGTAAAACATTCTTTCAAGTTTGGAAAGTCTATTAATCGTTTTATTTAATCGGGGGTGTCTACTTGTACGGTTCAATTGGTACTTCTCTTTGCGTGTTCATAGACTCGGTATTTTTAACGAAAAATATAATTAATACATATTCATAATGTTTAATAAGGATATAGTGGTTTTATGATCTAAGATATCTTATCTGGAAGGTGAACTGAAAGTTTCTGGTGGTTCTGAATTAAAGTTACCAACTTACCATTAATATTCTGGATCAAGTTTTTTATTATTAGATAGTTGATTATGCATATTACGCTCAATTGCACACAGTGCCACACGCTGGTCCACAGTCACACTCGATAAGCTTCCAGATCTGAGACAATGGTTATCTCATTATATTATGACAGTTTCGGCTCGTTTAACATTATGTGCATATTGTTCCAAGCAAACACTAATTATGGGCCGCTGTGAAGAGTATACGATGAACACTAAACGACAATTACATAAATATAATAGAACCTGTAGAAGTCTAAACTTCGGTATGACCGACGTCGACCTGAGTGTACTCAATGTTAATAAACTTGCTTAATTACTTACTTCGGTATGACCGATCCGAGGGTACTCAACTACAATACTACTAATAAAATTTCTTAAATTAATTACTCACTTCGGGGTGATGAACTGAATAATTTGAAAATTAATCCCGACAACTGTGTAAAAAAAATACTATGTTTAATTTAAAGACATTTCATCATTTCAACTTCCTCCTCTTTGAATCAAAACATGATAAGTTGATAACATCAACTTTGTAAATAAGAGCATTATCTTGCATCAAGATTACCTGGTCTTCTGAAATTTTTGCCAAAGTTTTTTAACAAGCACTAATGTCAATCAGCGCTTATTAATATCAGAATTTTTATTTTTTATTTTTTAACCTTTCATATAATTTCCAATTAAAGTCTATAACTATTAACTATCAACTATGTAAATGCTGAGGAAATCTCTACTATATTATTCTTTTATGTGAGGGTACAAAGTGTGAGCTTGATCCAGAGAAATTTAAGCAATTAATCTATTAGAAAACTAAGACTAAGACTGGAGTTTATATAGTTGTAAGAGAAATCCGGGTTACATAAAACACATGAGATTACGAATGATCATAGAGTAGAATCAGCATTGTTCACAGTAATGTGAGAAGATAACACCTAGAGTTGTGTGTGTGTGACATAACAGATGTGGCATAATTAGTATACAGCTAGACATAAAGGCATAAGGGCATAGCGGCAGAGCATAATGATAGGACACGAAAAACAGAGGATAACGTTTTTTAATAAAAAAAGTCAAGGGTGGTTAGTGTAGTGGTTATCATACCTGCCTTCCAAGCAAGTGACGGGTGTTCGATTCCCCCACCACTCATATTTTTATCAATCTGGCCATGTCGAATTGGGCCGAAAAAATAGGGCCTTTCCGGCCACTTGAAAGAGAGAAAAAAAGGGCTTCCATTGCTGAACCTGAAGAACAGGTCCAGGTATTTAATTCTTTTTTAAAGGGAAGCCTTCGAATTCCTTGTCGGGGAAGCAAACTCACCATCAAAACTCAGGCACTAATCGGTATAAACTTGCATGCAATATATAGAGATGCAGATATAATATACTACTTGTTTAGTCTATATACAGCTGCAAGACACCAAATGTAGATCAATCATATACAGACCAGAAACTTCTGTCTTTTGAAAATGTGATGAATTCAAAAAGAATGTTATTAAAAGTCACCAACTAATTTTCATTAAGTACAATTGCAAAATAATTTTCAACCTTTCCGTTAATTAATTCATACTTACACTTTTATAACAATATTAAAGACAAACTTTGTCCGTGCTGTTATTAACAAGTTGGAATTGTCACTTGAACATGTTTTTTTTAAATGTGAAATTACCAAGAAAATATGGTACAATGGCTAAAAGGATAGTAGAACTAAATGAAAGGGAAATTAAAGTAAAATCCCTCATTAACTTTCAACATAAGGGTAGACAAGGGTAGAGAATTGCATTGCTATTAAGAGCGGTAACAGTTTTCTTGGTTAAAAAATATCACAGACAGTATTATCAACAGGGTATAAGTTTATCTGAGTCACAGTGGTCCAAGATGATTGAAAGAGACGTTTTAAAGCTTTGGTCCCAATCACTTATATACTACGGAAAAGAAAAGGAGGAAAGATGTTTACACATGATTACTATAAACAGTATTAAGGATTGGGTAAAAGGTTGATTAATAGTTAGAATGATGCTCTAATACAAAACAACATTACTCAAGAAAGAGTAAACCTATTACAATTGTAGTAGGAATTTTTGCCTGAATATTAGGTTCTTTTTATCTCACAATTTTTTGGTTAAGAATATAGTATTTAAATATGTGCATATATATAAAAGTTTATAATTAATATACCACTTGATAATTTTAGTTAATAAAACTCAATTAATGAAAAAGGTTAATATATACTATTTTTTCTGATTCAAATATATTCTCTCATTTCTTTTTATCATCTTACAAATTAGTATGCATATAATTAATTTATATTTATTATTTTTGGTATATTTTTACAAAATCCAATTTTATACACGTGCTTTTTAAGAAAAAAGGGAAAATCGGACCGACTACTGCAGGCTTCGATTTGTGACCGATACAAGATTTAACTAATCCGCCCACAGAGGAGGATTTCGGAGATGCAATCCACGTGGGGCCAAAAATATAAAATGGACGACACCGGAATCGAACCGGGGACCTCTCGCATGCTAAGCGAATGTGATAACCAACTACACCAGACGCCCTAATACATTTCAAATGGGTCCAGACCAATTCTATCCACTAGCCTCTTAGAAAAAAAGATGCAGTTAATTCCGGAACTAAAAGATGAAAATTGGAACACCCTGAGGAGACACAATAGATGCATTTGCTCTGCTTGGGATGTGTTACTCATATGCTACATCATAATAAAAATGCAAAACAATAGTGGCAAAAATCTGATATTTGTAGTTTATTTCAACAAGGTAAAGACAACATATTACATCTATTTGAAGATTGCTCAACAATAAGAATACTAAAGAAGATTATGTTAGGAAGAGAAAGAATTGGGATCAAATTATTGATCATAAATTAAATATACAAAAGAAAACAATATAGAAAAAAATGGGGCATTTATCAAAAAGGCACTAGAGCTAAGAAAAGATATTAGATTTGCAGGGACACCACAAATATTAAATGAGTTAATAAGGGGATTCTAATATCTAAAAACTAAAAATATCTAATAAAAAAAAAAAAATACTTTTAAGGTTGTCTAGGTTCATAAGAAGAGAAGAAAGAAGAGTGTCAAGAATACACAAAAATAAGAAGAATATAAAAAGAGGTTTTTATTTCACTATAAATAGTAGAGATTTCCTCAGAATTTACATAATTTCTAGTTATATAATTTAATTGGAAAATATATGAAAAGTTAAAAAAAAAACAATAGTGCAAAATACCGAAAATGAGCACAAAAGGAGATGGATACCTACACAAAGCCATGGAGAATGACAATAACCAGTGCCATGTGCTGCAGATCTGAATCGCATACAGCTAATCTGTCATAGAGCTAAGTCTGCCCTAAATTGCATGCGAAAATACGATAGGTGGATATATTAAGAGGGTAGAATCCTAAGATCTTGGTGTATTTGGTGTTCCTGGAAGGAGTGCATATTACTGTTTTGGGTTTATGCATAAAAGCTAACATCGATTTTGCAAACATTCGTACCGCAAATATTAATAATGTTTTTGTCTGTACAGTGTACAATAACTAAAATTATAGACTAATTTATAGTTAGCTATAGAGATATGATCTCATCACAGCCAAATTTCTAAGTAATACACTTATAATTATGAACATTAAACATGTAATTGCTTTGATACGCAGTTTATAATTTAGCTTCATTGTTGTCAAGTAGTTTAAGTACACCTCTCCCATGAAGTTTTCCTGAATTCATTAAGTTTAGTACTTCCTTTGCAGCTTCCATTGGATAAACTGTGACTACAGGGGTAACTTTTCCACGAGCAACGAAATCCAGAGCTTCAATTATATCTGATCTTGTACCAACCAATGAGCCTTTGATGTTCAAACACTTTTCAATGATTGTAGCAAGGGATATCGACAATTTAACCTCCGAGGGAGGAATTCCAATACATACCATTGTACCCTGTTCTCTTAAATAATCTGATGCCTCATTATATATTTTACTAATTGGAGCAAGAACAACAACTCCATGTGCTCCAATACTTGTAATCTTGTGGATTTCTTTTGGGATATCCTTTACCTTTGTAAAGTCAATGAAGTGTTCAACCCCCAACTTTTCGCAAACATCTTTTTTTAAACCATTATCTATTCCAATAACACGTAATCCACGAGCTACTGCGAATTGAATTCCAAAGGATCCCAAACCACCACCGCATCCTGGGATTACAAGCCATTCACCTGCTTTTAAACCAGACTTTTTGATGCCTTTATAAACAGTAACTCCTCCACATAAAGCAGGCCCGACCAATTCATCTGGACATTCTTCTGGTACAGGAATGATATAATTTTTTTCAACAACTACATATTGCTGCCAGGTGCCGTCTCTGAATTCTCCGTAATATCCATAATTCGTTGAACTGTTTGTTTTTCGACATAAAACTTCACCATCATTTTGCAGACAACTCTCGCAACTTCCACATGGGTTAGATACTAAGGCAACTCCAACCTTCATTCCAATATAGGCCTCAGAGCTCGGTACCTCAGACCCAAGCTGCACTACTCTTCCGACACCTTCATGTCCAGGGATGGTAGTAGTTGGTTCATATCCCCACTCCCCTGTTAATACCGACCAATCAGAATGGCAAACTCCTGTATAACTCAACTTAACTAAAACCTGTGTCGATAATGGAACGGGAACGGGGTAGTAATGATCAATTCTTAACTCAAAATTGGGGCCATAGTTCGATGATCTGATCACTTTTTGTGTTTTGGGAATGTTAAAATTCTTGGAAGAAGACATTGTTTGAATTTAGATTAAGCTTTTAACCTGTAAATATATAAATATAAATTTATCAATAATTCAGCTGTGATGAGTTATTTTATCTTATATTTTATAGATAGCAATATTATTCTTTAAGTTTACATTCAATTTTATAATTAAGGGATAAAAAGGTTCTAATCTAGAAGGTAGATGCTTATATAATTATTATTATTTATGCGTCGGCCATCCCGCAAACACAAACACGGTTGAAATAACCAATAATTACAGAATTTAAATGATCTAAAGACCCAATATTATCAAGGATTTTATCTGAGGAAGCAGATCGGAAATGAAAAAAAATAAAAAATAAAAAATAAAGAAAAAAAAAAAAGTGATCCTTGTAGATTTTGATCATTTCTTATCAGATGTATCATCTCTAATTAATATGCATGTGCATCTGGTTATAATATTTGGCGTGGAAACTCGATAAGAAGCCTAACTTTAGACTTTGACTGCACATATACATATCAAAATTAAAGAAGTATATTTTTTCAGGCATTGAACTCATCTCATGTAATGAACTGAGTGCACCTCCTCTTCAGTACCTCAATTCAATTAAAAACAGATGTGACAGAGGGACTATTAAGTTGCCTGTAACATGTGGCCCATTGAGAGAAGAAAAAGGGGAGTGAAAATAAGCAAAGTGAGTGTTAAATGCTGGCCATGACAATCAACTTTTGCGAAGCGCCTATATATTTTGAATGCTACGGCCATTGAGTTAATTCCTCTTTAAACTCTCCTCAGTGAAAGAAGGTTCTTAATAAATCCCCGAGTAGAAAAGTCTCATTGTATAAGTTATAAATCTTTGGGTCGAAACACAAGCAGTAAGAGAAGGCATTATATTGGTCCATTAACGAAATACTTCATTGACTTTAATATTATAGCTATAAACAACATCTATTCCATATTTACAGTTACATACCTTTATCCATATATTACTATTCTTTCAAACACATTAAAGATTCGATATTATAATGAGTATCTCATCTTTCATTAAATTTATGATTTCAGATGAAATAGTGAGTAAAGTCTGTGTTTTGGAATTTCACTATAAGAATGATTATTATGAGATATAGGTGATGAACATGGGTTTAATTAAATCACCAAATTACGATCAGCGAATGAAAATTCGAAAAAGTTAGCTTCCCTTTGTATAATTCAATATCCTACTATGAAATTGAAAACATTAAATCCAAATATTTGTACTGCCCCAGTATTCTAACGTTCTTCCGTGCCCAACAAGTAGACCCTCTTTTCTATTTTTCTCGCATATATCAATACCATTATATCCGGAATTCATTTCTCTAAAGTTTTGACTATCTTCAAAACTGTAATCAAATAATAACGATTTAATGGTATCTTCAAATTTATTATTTACCATATTTGTTTTAATTTCATCTCCATTCCAAATATCATAAATTTTAACAATAGAATCCGAGGTAGAAATTGCAAAATACTGATCATCATGACTAACAGAAAATCCATGATTAATAAGATAATCATTATAATATCCCATATAACTTATAACTGACTCAGTTAGATCCAGATTTTGAATACTAGATTTGTGATCAAAATGAGAAAATAAATTATTGGTATTGTCTTTTTTTATATTTCTAATATCATATAGATTGATTTTCCCCCCCAATCCGGATACTAATAAGTAATTGGAGTTGTTCGTAGGTTCATTATTTAAGGATACCCACTGCATGTTTGTTACTGTGCTCCCATGATTAATATACGTCATCTCTCGTTGAGGTATCAATTGTCTTGCTCTTTGACGTGTGTCGTAAAAAAGAATTAATCCATTCCTACATCCGGCAGCGAAGAAACTATGGACAGAGTTAGTACCTTCCCCTCTAAATTTAACACTTAATACATCACTACCAGTATTAAATTGTAATCGGTGATAATCTCTGCTGGTGTTTATTTCAACGACCTGCTTACTAGTGCCATATATTAATGAGTTATTATTTCCTATAGATGAGCAGAATATGGATTTGTGATGCTTTGCGCCATATTCAACCCTAGTAGAAAGTCCATAAAATACACCAGATTCCTCATTTTTATCTATTTTCCCAACAAATGCACTGCCACTTGAGCCTTCACCCCCTAATGTAGTACACAGGATCATTCTATCCATACCAACATTTATCGATGTTATAGGGGAATTCCAGGATTTTATCGTTCTCGAATTTTGTAAGTAAGTACTGCCGTTATCTTTAATAATTTTTAGTGATATAGCATCTGCCATTCCATTTGTTGTTCCAATAAAAAGATCACCACCTTCTCTATCGATAGACATGCACTCAATATCACATCCAGCCGTATATACCGGATTATCAACATCTGAAGGTTTTATAATCCATAACCGTTGTCGCTTAAATCGAGATAAGGATGTTCGTTTATACAAATGAGCAATCTTACCTGATGATAGCTGTGAATATGGATTTGTGAGTAACGCCCTCATATAGGAGGTACTTGTGGGATACGGATCCCTATTAACCCTTAAAATTTCAGATTGTTTCTGTTGGCTTATAGATCGTTCTTTTTCCTTCATCTGCAACCTTATAGCACTTAATGTGTACTTTTCTGTTCTATTCACTAACACCCGCCTTCTGTGACTAGACGGAGGAGTATTAGTTCCTGAGGATGATCCCGATTCATCCTCATTTTCATCTTCATCTGCATCACCTCTCCCATTATTATCCACAAGCTGTCGATTTTGCCTCCTCCTGTTTCTTTCTCTTGATGTCTCAGATGGGGATACTCTGTTTCTGCCATTGGATGTATTTGTTCTAGAAGAAATTGCCAGGGAAGAAGAAGTGTTGTTGTTCGTTGTAATACAAAAATAACGATTTCGTTCTTCATCTATAACATTAACGTTAATAAACTTAAAACAAGGAAAACTCAGGAACAACAAATATACCACATACCAAAATAAAACCCTGGGATTTCTCTCATATTATAATTTAAAAAGATATAAAAGACATAAATATACTCTTAATCAAGATAAATTATAAGTGAAGTTTTAACTATCTTGTCTCAATTGATGTCCGGGTGACCCCCGAATTGGATAACCAAAAACTTCTAGTTACATATAAATATTGTGCAAAGATCAGAAGTTATCTAAGCAATCAGATATGATTTCATACGATACCACAAATTTGAAGAGACTTCTTGTCCAACTTCCTAAGAAGTATAATTTTAAGTTTGAGCATCGAGGACCACAAATAAATCATTTAAAGAATATCTTGTATTTTTCATTATCAAAAGATGGAACTTATCTACCACAGCTTTTCCCAGAACCTGCTACCGATCAATTACCAACTTTTCCAGCCACTTGGAATATGGTAGAAGAATACTCACAGCATTATATTATACCATACTGGGTTTATGCTGATCAACCAAACACTGGTGCTCAATCACACGAAGGTCGTGTATGTGGTAAAAAATTCAATTCGGGTGATCTTGTGTATCATTGCCAAGATTGTGGTACTGATGATACCTGTGTCATTTGTGAAAACTGTTTCAATCCCGAAATACATGAAGGTCATAATGTTTCAATATCAATATCATCGGTGAACAGCGGAATATGCGATTGTGGAGATGATGAAGCATGGAATCAGAAACATATTCCTTGCAAGCTGCAAAAGATGGAAGAATGGGATGTCCCTGATGATCTTAAGGCATCAATTAATGCTACATTGGAGGTTATGCTTGATTATATATTAGATGTAATGGCAACATCTGATCTTCCTCTTATTATTCGTATGGTTAAAGTATTTGAACTTGATCCTGATTCTCCTGAGTTCATCGACTCTGATTTCTATGAAGATTATTCTGATTCTAAATGTCTAAATCCTTCAACTTACGGTTATGAAGATCCCAATTCCCCTGATTTTGTTTTAATATTATGGAATGATGAGTATCATAATTTTAATGAGGCTTCCAGTGCAATTAGGACAATCACTGGTGCTAGTGAAGAGAAAGCAAAAGATATAGCACAAATTATTGACATACAAGGAAGGTGTGTCCTGGCTACTTCTACTGATTTACTGGATTTATGCAGAAGAGCAAACTCGTGTAAAGATCGAACGAAGTTGGTGGCTACCATAATGAGCGCAAGGGATTATTTTAGGGAAGAAATGTGTACTATCATGTTACAATGGATATTAGAATGTATTAATACATCGCTCCCCAAAATCTCTAACTTTATGAAAACTAGGATTATCGAATTGCTATGTGGTAAATACAAACATGATGAAAATAATCAGGGGGTATCTGAATATATTTCATCTAATTTAATAGAAGAAACTATTAAACTTGGAGCTTTAACTGAGGATGGTAAAATCCCATACACAGAGCTCCCTCACGAATTTGGAAATATATCATTCAATGCCAGTTTTGATAAATCAGGTTACTTAAAAAGTATCAATCAATTAGATGAAACAAATGATCTACTAGAAAGTTACATTTCCGAATCAAAATCTCTTAACTTTTATAACTCCAGATTTCAAATATTTTGTTATTTTGATCCTAGGTTTACTAAATCATCTAGAACACTGGTGCATGAGTTATGTCTTATAGGTCTAAGTTCCAATCCTGGTTATAAAGAGCTCTTTACTTACCAATATTTAGAAATATATCATATCCTGTTTTCAATTCTTGTGTTTGGCGAGAGAGAACCTGAATTAAGCCCATTGTCAAATATTTCAGCTCAACTTTTAACTAGTGCAAGCTTGTCAAACAAGATGGTTGAATATGGAGCCTTTAGTCTGATTCTTAAAGCATGCTGTTGTATGGTTTCGAGTTGCGATCCATTAGTGTATACAAGCGGAAATTGGAGTTTTGAATCAACTGATAAAGAACGTCTCCAAACAATTATAAGAGCATCTGGTGAAATGTTAAACGATGTTAGATTCATTCTTGAAAGAAGTTCACATATAAAAACAATCGCCACAAGAGATTATATCATGATATTTAAGATTTTAATGATTTTCCAGGGGACTTATCCCGTAATTAGAAGACAAAGCGAACATGTACTTTATGAATCGATTCAACTTCTCACATATCGTGGATTATCTCATTTCCTATATGAAATTATTCGAAATGCTAGCTATATTGATACCTTGGATGAAGAAAATTGTAGGAAACTAATTTTCAAAGCTATAGATATGTATGCTGATTCAACCGAGGATGAAGATAAAAGTACTGATATGTCTGTAATGAAATATCACAAATCCAAAACAGTCACTAAAGTTCCTCAAAAAATTTCGATATTTAAATATGATGTTTCTAAAGAAAAGGTGAGTATGTTCCACACATTTGGAACCCATATTTCCTACCTAATTGAAAGGTTTATCTCTAAATATGATATTTCTATCACTGAATTTCTGTCAACAAAAGTATCTGAGAGTGAAAATACTGCAAAGAATGCACTTGTTATAGTAGCTGAGTATGCACTCAGGTCAATTGTGTTTAGTTCACAAATAAGTTGTGGTCTTTGGGTCAGAAATGGCATCAACTTGCGTGCTCAAATGATTGAATACCAGGAGGGTGATTTTGCCGTTAATGGGTATCAAAGGGATATTTTTTTGGTTCAAATGCAATTATGTAACTGGGAGTCAGACAATTTTAAACCTGACCATTTTATCTACAATATAATAGACAGATGGGGCTTATTGGAGTGGTTCATCAACGATAATGACATAGTATATCATGATCGATTATCCTCCATATTAGAAGAATTTTTCAGATTTTTGTTAAACTTGATATATGAAAGGCCAAATTTATATTTTAGAGATACAGATGAGAAAAATAAATATCTTTTGAAACGTGCTCTGATAAATGTCCTGTGTCATAAGCCTTTATCTTATTCTGATCTTGATGATGAAATTGATAATCAGCTCAGCAAATTGAAAGAACACGATGAAGTACTTCAAGAAATTACAAATTATATAGATCCAACTGGAATTTCAGATGTAGGAGTTTTTAAATTGAAACCAAAATATTTTGAACAAATTGATCCTTACTCCATTACAAATTCACAATCTAATACAGAAAAAGCATTGGGTTTAAAAACATCATATCTAGCTAAAAAGAAACTTGTGAAAGAATCTGAAATTGTATTGACTCCTAAATTACTTCCACTTAAAGATGGACCTTATGAAGATCTTCTTACTTTTACGCGATTTGAAGAAATATGGAGATTTATCGTGAAAGTATTGACTTATGACGAGGAAGAAATACTCCTCACAACAGGGCTCTTTGGTTACATTTTAGAATTCTGTCATATAGCAGCGATTGAAGATGAGTATTGGAAACGGGATCATGGATATCAAAGCATAGTTTCACAATTCATGACTAAGTACACCGAAAAAGATACTGTTTTAGATGTTTTTATGTCTGTCATAAAAAAAGACACTTACAGATCCTATCAACTCAAATTTAAAACCATTGTGAAGGCATTACTTGAAAGTTCTGATCATGCTAGTGTCGAGAACTTACGGATTGCATTAAAAACGAATGGTCTATCATCTGTCCATAACTCGGATGGATTGGATGAGGTCAGTAAACGTAAAAGAATTGGTGAAGAACAAAGAAGAAAAGTGATGGAAAAGTTTTCAAATATGCAAAAAGCTTTTTTGGATAATAATAATAATGTTGATGATGATGATGAAGATATGGCTTCTGGGGAAGATGGAAATGGAACTCTTTTGGATTCTATTGGGGAATGTATTGTCTGTAAGAATCCTCCTAATGATGATGATTTATTTGGTGTTGTTGTTTATGCTATGGATACTTATCTGCATAAAAATATCCCAATGAATGATGAAGGTTATTGGATATTTGAAGGATATGGTCATTCAGCCGATCTTGACTGTGATATAGATTGTGAAATTGACGATACGGTTGGAAATTCTGCATGGCAAGAAGTTAGGACAAAATTAATGAAGGAAAAAAAATCGCAAAACCCAGGGTTCCCAATCGAGAATCACAAAGATAATGTTAAACCCTCACCCCAAAGCATAGTCACTGGATGTGGTCATGGTATGCACTTTAAATGTTTCCAAGATTATTATCAAAACAATTCAGATCCAATGAACTGGTGCCTGAGACGATTTGTAACAGATCCTCAACCAATTATATCATGTCCTTTATGTAAGGCATTGGCAACTAAATTTATTCCCATTTTTAACGTTAATAGCGTTGTTGATTTTGAAACTATTACTGGTAGGAAGGAAAATGAAGATTGGAATTCTGGGTTTGATACAACTAATCAATTTGTTGGAGATATTTCCTTAAGAAAATCAAAATTACAATCTTGTCTTGGGAAACTCCCAAAAATGCTTGAATCATCTGTACCAGAAGGAGCATCTGATTTAGAAAGGAGGAATTTTTATTCTCGAAATGAAAAATTTACACATTCGATAGTTTCAAAGGATATTCTTGGTGATCGTGATAAGATCGTTGAATATATTTCAAATACTATCCGATCAATTGAAATTTCATTAAGAGGTAGACCAAGATCTTTTATGGGGACAGGGGTATTAACTGATAATCTTACAGGTAGTAAACTTAAGATTTTACAAGCAATGACAAATTATAAATTAGTGATTGATCTTCATTCTCATGGTTCAACTAATAAAGGTGCTTTTAGTTTGATATTAAGTGAAAATCCATTTGATTCCTTAGTGCAGGATTATTTCAATACTGTTGGAAATTTTCAAACATTATGTCAGTTTTATTTAAATATTGATATTGTTCGAACAGGTCGTTTCTTTATTCATTTATTCACAGAACCTTATAATGTATCATATTTTTATTTAGATGCAACAATTTCAGATATTCCTGTTAATATTGATGATTTTCCAGATTATAATGAAGATGATATTTCAAAATTAATTAATATTTTTTTAAAATATGAACCTAATAAATCAACAGATTCTGAATTTAAATTTATAAGCGATAAATTGAAAACACCAAATTTTTTTAAAGTGTTTTATAAATTACTTTATAAATCAGCAACTCAATATTTACGACAAGCTGCGATTTTTGCTTATGCTCAATGTTCAGAAACTTGGAATAAAGAGATTTTAAAACTTGACCTTGATGATATGGAAGGTGATATATTATGTAAAATTCTACAAATGCCCCGTATATCACAAGTTATTTCCCATATTCTTGAGGAATTTACAAATGGGTCATCAGATACTGATAATGAAGGATTTTCAAAAGTTCTAGATTATGATGTTGATCAAATTCGAGTTGAATATCCTGGAATGTACAGATTAGTTCCATTACAAAAAAGGTTAGATTTTTATCTTTCAAAACAATTTAGAATTTCAACAGAACAAGAAAAAGAGTTAATTCATGATCCAGAAAGAGATTTTTCAATTTGTTTACAAACTGGAGAAAAATTAGAATTTATTGATAAAAGAGTTGATGAAGGTGGTTATTCTGTACATCCAAATTTTAAATCTGAATATGGAATTCATTTTGTTCCCAAAACAGATTTAATTTTTATAAGATGTGGTGTATCAAATTTAAGAATTAAAATACCTGGACCTTATTTAAATTCTCATGGTGATCATGGAAATTTAAGATCTGATCATTTACTTTATTTAAGTGAAAAGAAATATGAAAAACTTCGTCAATTATGGTTACAACATGAATTCCCTGCTTTATTTTCTAGGAATTTAGCGGAAACAATTCTTAATTTACAATAGAATTGTTATTACTAATTAAAGCAAAATGTAAAAATATCTTAATTATAAGATACAAGCTCGAGTATATATATTAAAGAGTGGATATCCAACATATAATGCTCAATAAATATGCAGTATAATATAAAAATATAAAAATATAAAATTTGTCTTTATGTATATAATAATATATGACTTATAATTATAACATAACTTTAACTCCATATATGCAAATTGTTGTGAAAAATCTATTAACAATACAAAACAAAACCAATAGCAATAGCAATTACAAAAATACAAAATCAAATAAAACGAAAATAGAAGAAAAACATCCCAACAAAACAATCATTCTCCATTCCAACTAAATATAAAAATTAACTATAAATCAATAGTATTGACATGAAAAAGAAAGAAAGAAAAAGTAAGCGTAAAAGCTTATAAATAAACATGTTCTTTATTAGTTTAAGTTTCAATCAAGAGAATCCTCCGTAGGTTCATTTGAATTATCATCTTGATTAGATCTTGAATAGGGATGAGACCTGTTATTTCTCAAAGAGTAGTCTCTTCTTGAAGGTCCACCACTATGAGATGAACTTTGTTGTCTAACTTGTTCAGATTCCTCAGGAACAGAAATTGAAGGATCCTGTATTATATCAGAATTGTGTGATGTTTCAATAGAGATCTCTTGTGCATCAGATGACGAATTCTGATCATTGGTAGAGATGTTTTGAGGTTGTTCATTATGTTCACTTTGTGATTGTTCTGGATTTGGTGTAGTAGTAGAAGGCTCGTGATCAACTCGTTGTTCTAAATGTTCCTGATTTTGATTTTCTGAATGTTCTTGATCATTTGACTGATGTTGGTTTAAAGGTTCTGATCTTGATAAACTATTAAAGAATTGTGCAATATTCGGTAAAGTATAAAATAAAAATGGATCATAATTTGCATATATATTTTGGGGAGTTGATGTTGCTTCTGAAGTATTATTATTTTCAGCATTATCATTATTAGTATGATTAGGGTTATTATTGTTTGTTTCTTTTTGAGAACTTTTTAGAAATTCCATTTCGCTTTCAATTGGTTTTCTACACATTGGACATGTACTTGATTCCTTTAACCATTCTTTTATACAACAATCACCAAAATAATGTCCACAAGGCATTTGTAAAGGAGAATGGTCTTTATTTTTATCTTCTCCTAGTTCCTTATCAATTCCGTCTGTTTCAAGGGCTTCGGGTATCGATATTGGTGGATCATCCATAGCGCTTGTAGTAATATGTTCTTTGTCAGTATCAATATCCATATCGTCAGTTTCAACGGTAACATTCTTTTCGATTGGTGAAGGTTTTAAACAATCTAAACATATTGAACAATTCCTATTAGATTCGGGGATTTCATCGAGATTAAGATGTTTTAAACTTTCAATAGCACGTTTAGAAGCATTCTTATTCTGTTTCTCAACTGATATAGGGGATCCCCAGAAATAAGCTATATCATCAACGGGTCCTGTAATATTGATAACTGGAGGAGTAAAGTAAATGATACGAGGACGAACATCAGTTGTATGGTTATCATTGTTGGGTGTCTCAACATTTATTGTTTGTTCTCTATTATCACCCGTAGTTGTTGATGACCATGGACCAAATGGTGTAATCGTGTAAGAGATAACGAAAGATCTTGATGGAACTTCACTTTCGCTAGTAGGAGTGTTGGTGGGACCAGTAGGACTATTTTGAGAATTATCTGTATTTGAACTCATCTATTTCAGAAATATAAAAATTTAAAGTAAAAGATTGATGAAAGAAAAGAAATGGGAGTTTTTGTGGAGTTTATAGCAAAATGCCGGGCACGTCATGCAATGACCTTATCCAGAATCTTCTGTGGTCATATTGATTAGTAATTAATAATGAAGGCTTGGGGGCTCTGGAGTCCTGAGACCACCAAAACAACAGAAACATAAAATATTAATACATTATAATTTATTCATCATATTTATGTGTAGAAGATTCGAGTGTACATGTTAACAATATACAAAAAATACAGTTGTTAAAAACATGCACATGGATATGGATAACATTAGGAATTATATAACAATTTTCTGTATGACAAAATTATATTCATAGTGTTTTATATTGGGAGAATCTAAATTACTATTTCACCCCTTTGGATTTTATTCTTTAGTTCCCTGATAGTATTTTGTTGGTCCTGAGGAAGAGAACTTATCTGGGTATCTGTTAATTCCAAAACTTGTCTCAATAAAGCAGCCTGTCCTTCATCAATTACAGGGGCAGAGGAACGTGCTGGAGCTGGAGCTGAAACAGGAGCCGGAGCCGGAACATGAACAGGAACAGGAGCACTAGCCATTGGAGGAGGCGGAGGTTGTTCTTGTTCATGAGAAATATTTTGTTTAAAGTTTGTGTTTAATATATCTCCTATTGATCTTTCATCGACTAGATTCAACATCAAAAGACTCTGTACGATTGAATAAGATAATTGTGGGCACTGAGTTAACAATTGCTCAGTCAACAATGGATTTGACTTCGCCATCCTATGACTCGATAGTATAATATTTGCAATCCTAGTTTTAGGCAATGAATCTAATGTTGCTGTTATTTCAACAGCAGGAGTGGCATTACGCGGTAAAGTTTTACCAGGTGGCAATAATGGAATTGTTTGATTTGTTCCTAAATTTAAATTTTGAATTTGATTTTGAATTTGAGATTTGTTATTATGAACAGTATTATTATGAATAACATTATTATTCCCAGCTGTAGATGTTAAAATGTTTGGTCCAATAGATGTTTCAAAACTAAAATCAACTTTTAATGTTCTATTTCCAATTTGATAATTGTTTAAATTTCGTACTGCTGATGCCGCAGTTTCTGAATCATGATATTCAACAAATGCATATCCTTTGGATTTCCCCGTATCTTTATCAAATATTAGTTTAAGTCTGGCTATCGGTCCAACTGATGAAGCTATATCTGATATCTGTTCTTCTGTCTGATCATATGGTATGCTACCTATATAAATAACCCTTCCTGGTTTTCTATCTGTCATACTCTTCCTTTGATAATAAACTTGGTGGATGGTTAAGAGAATTTACAACTGTGCTGTAAAGTACTTACAGTATGTAAATTACACACCATATTGGGCTGATTAAAAATTAAGTATAATTTAATTTTATATTCACTAAATAGTCAATATCATGATCAATATGTTTACTTACTTATCTATGAATGTCAAGGATTTATATAAACAAGAAAAAACATTTCAAATAATTAATAAAGATTTATTCAAATCCTCCATTTGCAGCAACAAATGAAAGAAGATCAACTTTTGTAACAACATGAACAGGTTTAACAGAATCACCAGTTCTTTCTGTAACAACAGCAGCAGAATTATGTTCAAAGAAACGATTTAAAGCAGATAATGGAGTTTCAACAGTAATTTCGGCAAATGTTCTCTTTCTTTGATTAGTTGCCTTTGGTGTTTTAATTGAATCAAAATTATTTGAATCATTTGATGAAACAAAATCAGGTAATTTTCTAAAATCAATAAAAATTGATTCAACAGGATCTTCAACTTTGGCTCTACCTCTTGAAATATAAGAAAGTAAATTACCCAATGTAACAATTCCAACTAATTTTTGATTATCATTTAAAACAGGTAATTGATCAAATCCATTATCTTTTAAAATTTTAATTGCTTCTGAAAGTTTTGAACTTGTTTTAATTGTAACAACAGGTTTTAAATTTAAATCTGCAATTGTTGCTCCTTTATATCTTGTCTTTTTTTCACTTTGTTCAGAAATTGTTTGTTCATCAAAGAATCCATTATTCTTTAACCAATCATCATCTACAAATTTACTAAGATATGATCTTAAACTATCTGGGAAAATGACAACAACAACATCTTCTTCAGTTAATCCTTTTGCAACCTGTAATGCAGCAGCAAGAGCACTACCGCTACTACCTCCAACCAATAATCCTTCTTCTCTAATTAATCTTCGTGCTAATAAGAAAGATTCTCTATCTTCGGTTTTAATCCATTCATCAATAATATCACGGCTTAAAACATCTGGAATAAAATCATAACCAATACCTTCAACTTTATAAGATTCAACGGAATCATTTAATGATTCAGGTACTGCCAAAATGGAACCCTTTGGATCAGCACCAACAATTTTAATTTTTGGATCATGTTTCTTTAATGCTCTTGCAATACCAGTAATTGTACCACCAGTTCCTGCACCAGCAACAAAAGCAGTAATTTTACCACCAGCTTGATTCCAAATTTCTTCACCAGTTCCAAATTCATGAGCTAATGGATTATCAGGATTACTATATTGATCAAGAATAACAGCATTTGGAATTTCTTTTTCTAATCTTTTTGCAACTCCAATATGAGATTCTGGTGAATCCCACGCAGCTTCTGTTGGAGTTCTAACAATTTCTGCTCCTAATGCTTTTAAAACTGATACTTTCTCATTTGACATCTTCTCTGGTAAGGTAATAATGGTTCTATAACCTTTAACTGCACCAAGAAGTGCAAGTCCAATACCGCTATATGTAAAATTGGTATTAGAGTCAAGTTGGATTAATAATTGTATTTGTATTATGCTTACGTATTACCAGATGTTGGCTCAATCAATGTATAACCAGGTTTGATCCTGCCTGATTTCTCGGCCTCTTCCACCATTCTTTTAGCTATACGATCTTTAACAGATCCACCGGCATTGAAATATTCTAATTTGGCCACTAATGGAATATTAATAATGAAAAACATTCAAAGTCAACTAGTATTATAATACTTACAAACTTTAGCTTTAATACCCAAAGATTGGGGGATTTTGTTAAGGGTGACCATTGGGGTCTCCCCAATTAAGTCAATGGCATCATGAACCAAAGGAGGTGTTTGTCGATTACTCATAATGAAAGTGTAAAAATAATAGTGATGGAGTCAAAGTTGAAGAAGATCCCTTGTTAAATAATTACAATGGTGCAATTTTTGTGAGTGCATCACATGTCTATGCACGTGAAGTCAATTGCAACACAACAGTGATGTCACTTAATTTAGGCCAAATTGATTATGAATTGTCAGACATGACCATAACTAATTTTCGAGTTTGGCGCTCGAAGTTGTTTCATCCTGCATATTAACAGGTTACGCTAGTTAATGGGGTATTCGATATGCCGATATTTTGGTAAGTAGAATTGCTTAAATTAAGTGGAGTGACTGTAAGAATATTTATTAAACCTGAGTAACAAAAGAGGTAGTTTGTAATTGATGACACACGATAATATGAGTAAATATCTAATGGTCTCTAATTTATAAGTTTTATCAGATGATGTATATATATTTTAGTATTTAATTTATATAAAAGTTAAAAAAGGTGTAAAAAGAATAATAGCTATCCCAATATGTACAGATGATGGCAAAAGTGAGTTAAGAGAGTTTGCAATGTTTGGAGTGGTAGGCACTGTTGGTGTCGTTATTTTTGGTGGGGTTATACTAGTTACTACTGTTGGTTTCAATGTTGGTGTCGATGTTGCTTCCAATGTTGATTCTAATGTTGATTTCAACGTTGAGGTTGCAATTGCAATTGTAGATGCTTTAACCTGTGTTAGGACTTGAGGTTCAACAGTTTCTATAGAACTTGTTGAACAAGGAACAACTGTAGTGAAGCTAATTGTAATGACTTCAGTAGTATATTCATTTATATGGGTTTCACATGAAAAAGTTATTATTGTTGTGGAGATAGTTTCAATTGAAACAGATGTAGGTTCTATGGTTGTGGAATAAGAGTTGTCAGTACACTCATCACGAGTACATATAGTTTCAGTTAAGGTACTTTCGCTGAATTCTGTAGTGGTTAAATCTATAGGAAGTACTTGTTCACTAGATGGTAAACCAACTTCGTGGAAACTATTACCAGATAGTGATAGAGGTGTAGGTAATGAAGATGAATCAGATGATGATGAAGGTGATGGTATGTGAAATAAACTAGTAAAAAAGGATAAATCAAAAAAAGAAGAGGTAACGCCACATTTACTAGTTTTAGGAACTCCATCGGGCCCTACCTGAATCTCTTCAATGTCACTAGTGCTGGAAGGGTCTAGTGCAGCCTGAGCTATTGAAACTTGGTGATTATCTAAATCGAATACAACATAAGCAGCTCTTAAGAATGAGTCTCCTAAAATCGGTATATCAGATGTTGGAATAAAAGCAAGAAAACACATAGGCTCGCCATTAGGTAAGAAAGCTGCTGTTCCGTCATCGAGATAAGCAGACTCAAGAAAATTACTGAGTGGAGCTTTGATGGTTATACATGAAAACTTAAAATCAATTATTTGACTTTCATCGCTATTGCATGACATTAAATATAAACCACTACCATCATCAAATGTAGCATCAAATGTTTTTCCAATTTTATGAACAAAACCTTCGGGTAACATGCTAAGTGTAGTTCCAGAGTCAAGAAGAGCATAAAGACCATCATCAGTTAGAAATCCATCATTTTTCGCACCCGCATCATTACCCACATATAAATCTTTATCACCATCATCATCATCATTAGAATATGAAAGTCCAGTTAAATGAACAGATGTTCTGTATTTACTAATAATAGGGATGGTAGTTAAAGAACCAGTGTATTTTGAATGATCAACAGCTCCAAATAATATAGTTCCAGAATCGGCTTCCTTTGAATTTAAAAACAAGGAGTATGCCTGTGAATTTGTAAGACCCTTAGCAACTAAAGCACCAGGAAAATTAATATATGGATTGGGAGATGATTCAAGAGTACTAAAACCAATACCAAAGACACCAAATGAAGAGTCAGAATCAGTAGCTAGTGCGAAATTGAAATTTGGGACAGATATATCACCAATATGAATTGTATCCATACCCCAATCACCTTTTGCATAAGTCTTATCAGCATATGTAATTGAGAATTCTGAATTATTGTATTTCCACGTGGATGAAGCATCAGAATCAAAAGTTCCATATGCCTCGCATCCGACTTTTTCACAAAGTGCACTGCTCTTAGAAGAAACCCATAAATCAGATGAACCAGTATCTATCGTGACACCAATAGTTTCCTGGGCAGGTGTACCCAGCTTAAACTGGATCATATAGAAATATTTTTCATTCTCAAGATGATATTCTTGATATTGCCTTTTGTAGACAACATCATAACTATAAGGATTTGTAATTGGAATGACGGTGTCTTCTGTTGGTATTTTTGTTCTTGAAATATCAAAACTAATACCACCTGCAGCATTTACTAATGATGGGAAAGTGATAGAAAACAAATAAACTATCGAGTGCATAACTTTTATATTAATTATAATCATGGTTCAAAATTATAAAACAAAGAGATAATTTTAAAAAAATGAAATAATGATTTATTAAATTAAAAATAGAAACATAACAGGGAACTTCACAATTATATATCTTTTCCTGCTTCAATTGAGATATTAATTTATTTGTTATTATCGTTCTAAATTATATTCATCTGACAGTTAAAGATTTCAATTGCTAAATAGTGTTATATGGTGCATCGTGTATGAGCTTAAATGAGCAATATTTATAAATAGCGCTCATTATACTTCACAAATCTTTTGGTAGGAAAAGCCAGTTATATTTTTACATATGTGAGGTTTATAGATATCGATCCACGTGTACCAGCGGCTAAAAATTATCTTATGTTGAGTATAAGGTTAAAAATTAAGAAGCAACCGGAACAAAATGTCTCCATAATAAAAGAGTGTATATTCTTCAAATTAGGCTCTTAGGAGGTGTAGTTTAACATTTCTACATTAGGATCTAACTATATGCTCAGTCAGGTACACAAGTCGTGATGTATATATTTATAATAAAGTTCGAACGAGGGCGCTTTTATAACGTAACAAACAAAAAATAAACTCAACTAACTATGAACCCAAGACTATAATATAGTATAAACACAAATCTAGAACAATTAGGTAAATTATCATATCATCCATCGTGTAAAAGTGATTAATATTTTATCTTTACCAGTAGTTAAAATCTAGGCTTTAACAGTAATATTAATATCTGTCGTGTGTATTTGTGTTGAATTCTGGAGACACAAACTTATACTAAACATTCAATGGAATTATTGGAGCATTTTATTTATTATTAGACTTACATATGCTGAAAGTCAAATTTTAAGCAAAAATTCTCAATTGTTTGGAGGTTAAGCAAAAAGTATGCCAATAATATATTTTAAATCAATACTTATATAAGGATAACGGTATTATAGATAAGAATAGATGATTATAGAATATCTTAAGGAATTAAGTTTTAGATTTTCAAATGAAGTATAGCTATTATATTAGGTGCTGAGTTATTCTTTAGTAAGATTATGCATTATAGCCTTGTCATGTAAGTAAAAGATAAACATTTTAAAGATGTTATAATGTGTGATATTAAAACTACCCCTTATTTTTAGATTGTTTCCTCTAGACCCTGGTTCATTCTAAATGATCATATATTTTGAAAATCCATCAGATTTGTCATCCAGCTGGCAGGATTAGTAAACGTATATTAAAAGCTATAGTACACGTACGATGTAAGGTACAGCCATTAGCAAGCAATATACAACAAAACTCCTAATTATTGTAGTAGTAATTAAGTGGTGATAATAAAGACTATTAGCTCCCCAAAAAATGAAATTCGTGTCATATGATAGTGCACTTCGATGCAGATTAAAATCATTACAGATACGGTCATATGACACGAATTTCATTTTTTGGGGAGCTAATAGTCTTCATTATCATCACCCAATTACCACCACAATAATTAGGAGTTTTGTTGTATAGCCATAACTAAAATATTGATATTAAAAAATATCTTTTCTAATAACTCCAGGTTTAGCTATGGGTATATGTTTTTGTATTATATGGTGGAGAAATGTAATGAACTACTAATTCCCAGATATGATAGCGGTAGGTAGAGACAAAACATTCTTTAAATTCTAGTGTGTGTATAATATATTCTATAGTTAATTCTTGAGTAGAAGATATATGATGCTTATGAATATGATGAATCGATGATGATGTTTACATTTATGATTAAGGTTACACAAATGATTATGCTTATAATTAAAGGTATTCAGAAATAGCAATGAACCGAATTTATAACTTCGTCTACATACATATACCTATAGTTACATGACATAGCACTAGATCTATAGAGCACTTTGAGGTGGAATGTTGAAGATTATAATCAATATTATTAAATGAGCATAGAACAATTGAAAAAAAACATCAACACCGGCGCTTAGGCTAATTAAAACAAATATACGTAGCGGATGAAATGACAATATTAACAAATGATTGATTGTATTAAGATTGAACATGGCGATTAACTGGAATTGTAACTCCATCTGCAACATCATAATAGCATGTATCTAAAGTTGTATGACTTAATATTAGAATCATTAGCCACAGATCAAGAGTTAAATGGGATAACACTAAATATATAAAATGGAATGTCGAAGACTAGAATCAATATATTATAAAGGTGGATAAAGCAATTGAAAACTTGAGAATCTGAACTCAGGCCAATTAAAATCTAATATAAACTACTAAACTACTACTAAAATAAGTTATTATACAACTAAGTTAGCATTAAGTTTAAGCTTATAACTAAGAATGGTAATCCATATTAATTTAACTTTGTAGCTAAATATAGCTCATCTATGATTACATGTTATAAGTCTAGATCCATGGAGCGCTTTAAAATGGGATTAATAATCACTTGACTGATTAAAGAGTGAATACTTCCAACAACAATTAAGGACATTAACATCCAATTAAAGGATACATACACTGTATGTAAGTGATAAAACTATTATAATTATTAATTAATTATATTTCTTTTGTGATTGTTCTCTTAACACTCATTGCGACTACTCTAACTATAAGCTAGATCTTTATATATATATATATTTGTGTGTGACATCACATAAATTTGAAGATGTGCTTGGTACACCAGGTCACAGCCACGGATTCAGCATGGTACCTCGTTAAACATCCTATACTATAAGCCGTACGAAGCATATGATATAACTATGTCGATTACTTAGGCCTTTAGACCTTTAATCTCGCACTTCTGGTTCTCCTGTGCCGCCCTCATAAGCTTTAAGTTTTCCTAAATCGCTAGAGCGAGTCTACGGTAGAATTATCATTGTGGCAGTAGGTATAAAGAATTAGTTGGTGCATCTCATGGTCGAATATTTAGTTCAATAGTTGCGTTTGTGGATTGCTTATAAGGCTTTTACTTATATTAGGATTCTCTTAAAAATGGAACTGCTGCGTAATCTGATGCAGCACCGTAACAATATACGCGAATCGCATTTTAAACTTAACTTACATAAGGAGCAGAGATTTATATTATGAAGAATTTTTGTTTATTATTTTTGGGTATTTTTTAAAATAATTCATCTGATATAATATCTATCTTAAAGACAATAAGTAAGTGACTGTTTATATAAAAATTTTATGCGATCAATACCCAACAGAACGAATTTGAAATTAGAGGCCCATCAATAAATGTCCTATATTTAGGCGAAACTACCAACAGCACGAGATAGTTCGTGCGTATTATGAGAATATCTTTCCAACAGCTACTATTTATCAATACAGGTTTAATTCAGGCACCACAGCTTTTGGAAATTAAATGGTCCTGCTCGACTTCTGATTCGCCTAGGCTTTTGGGGTGGTTTCCCTTAAGAACAGCCCTTTTAAGCTTAAGTTGATGGTTCACTCCATAAAAAAAAAAAGGAACAGATCTTCAAGTCTTATAAGGCTTATACCCTAAATAGTCTTCTTTTTTTCTACAATATGGCCATGGTACAAAACTGTTAGAGTTATTTAGTGACGTATTTAGGAATTTAATATGATTCGCAATGTCCTAATATTAATATTTTGAAGAATATCCTAGCTTATAGTTATTGTTTATCTAACATAATTTTTCGTCATCATTATCACTAACTTCCACAGCACTAATTTTGGTGCCTACTTTTGTCTCTAGATCCTGAGATTTATGAAGTTGGCGCCTTGCTTCCTCCCTTCTTTCATCTCTTATAGTGAATGCAACAGCAATAGTTGTCATAATTATACCAAACGAAAGTAAACATGAGGTGAATGTAAACCCAATATGATATTCTGGCAAATCTGTTGCATTCCAGGTGAAAATAGGAACCCAAGCATTGGTAACATACGCTAAAACATTGGTTGCAGCTACTGTTAAGTTTCGCTTTTGATCATCATAAAAAAGTAATCTGTTAACCCAACAAAAAATCATAGGTTGTCCCATAGTAGCAGGAATTGTGATTGCATAATAAGCAAACCAATGTAATCCTGTGGGAATGTTCCAAATAGCTAAGCAAATACAACCAAATAGTGTTATAAAAAAATACAGATAAATAAAAGGATATGTTCGACCGTTGAAGTAATCTGCTGAATAAGAACAAACAAGAGCAAAAGCAATAGCAGCAGCACTAGCCGAAGTTGGATACATGTTATAATGTTCTTTGGACATTTTTAGAGTATACTTCAACCAACCAGAAAATGTGGGTTGTCCATGAGCATTACCAGAATTGTTGTAACAAAGAAATAATACTGGGAAAACATAAATATGCCATGTATTAAAGATTGATTTAATTTTAGCCCAAGTATATGGTTGACGTGTATTAAGCTGTGCTCCAATCCTTTTTCTCCTCTCAATTGCAATCTCTTTTTCTCTTGGAGTAAGATACCAAGCTGTGCATGTGCTTGGCGTATTTGGATCAACACACATAGTATAAATCCCAACAGGGTAAGATATCACAGCGTCAAATACAAACAACCATTTCCAAGGTGGAAATTTAGTATTTGTTTTACCAATCCCATTTAAAATTGCAGTAACTAGAAATCCAGTTACCATTTGTCCAGCAGTACCAGCACATGCAAAGAAAGCAGAACGCTTGGTAATTTCTTCTTTAGAATACCATGACCCAACAAGATATTCCATACCAGGAAAGAATCCACTCTCTGTAAGGCCGACAAAAAATCTAATCGCATATAAGTGTTCTGCTTTGGTAACAGCTGTCGTACAAATTGTTAGAGTAGCCCAAATTAATTCTAGTCCACCAAGATAGAATCGAGCTGAGATACGATGAAGAATTAGATTTGAAGGAACTTGACCAATAATATAACCAACAGTCCATAAGGTTTGCATATAGTTCAATTGACGACCATTTAATTCTAAATCTTCCTTCATACCATTGATGTAGGCACTATTAAGGTTAGCTTGATTCAGATATTTAATAAAATATCCCAACATTGAACTTGATAATAAAAAGAAATCCAGTTTAGCTAAGAACTTTTGCTCTTCCGGTGATTTATCCACCGAATCCCATAGAAATCTCTTAATTTTATAGCTCCATTTACTCCTTCTTAGCTTTTCCGCTTCAGATAAACTTTCTTCGCTGCCATAATCGTAATCCTCAAGGTAGGACTCATCAAAGGCACCCCCATGATCGGGTTCAAGTTTTGATTCATCTTTAGAATCATTATGATGTCCAATACCTAAGTGAAGTTGAACCATCTTGAAAACAATTTAAAGTTGTTTGAGTTGCAAATTCAATAAATAAATAAAGCCTAGCAGTAAAATGATCAGGATATGTATCTTTTATATTGATTTTTTTCTTTTAAATAGTAATCCTTGAAGTCTTTTAGAAAAGATTTTTGGATAATTATAATGTTTATTTGTCTCCTATTGATTCAATAGCATTGTATATCTATAGGCTATAAGTATGCTTAATCTTAGAATAGTAACTGTTACTGTATGCAATTAAATGTGTTGTAAAATAACATATCTGCTTTATGATTGTTAATAAATGTTCTGTTTAATTAGTAAAAAAGAGAGATTTAAGAGAATAATAAATATATGCATAATTGTGACTCTAAAATATTAGTTTAATCATAAAAATAAGCCTTGGATATATAGATCTGCAAGAATATTTTTGTTTCTAGGGGATATATTATATGTTATCAATATATATATATGACAATCGTCTCAACTTATGTGCAATATATAATTCACCATCTAAGAGCCAAACAGATTCAATGCTTTTCCACGGGTCAGCTGCAGGACCATTTTCGTACAATAAATAACTTATCTGCGTTTAATGCCAAGAGTATTGCAACATATTACTCAACATTGCACAATATCGATGATTGGATTCACTATCATACTCTAGTCCTTGAGCCAAAGATATAACATAATCGAAATTATCATAAAATTGAATTTGATGCCATTTTGAAAGTAAGATTATGAATCAGTTTATTTGCTTATTTGTTGGATAGTGACTTACAATCATTTCGATTGAGCAAAAAATCAAATTTTAATAATAGGTGAGCTCATAAGTTAAATCTTTTAAATTGGTAGCTTGATCGTTTTTTATCCTCTTTAAGCAATTATAAAGCAGCAAAATAAGATTCCAACATGAACACATAAATGACGAGCTAATATTATACTAGGTATGAAAGTACGGCCATCTACATCTCCTTGAGAAATCAAAATTGTATTAACTGTTTTGAATGGATTGAGCAGTTGACATCATGAGTTCTGGTGCTGGAAATTATCATGAATAATATGCTACCCAAAAAGTTAGAAACATACACCTTTTTAAACCAATTGTGTCCGGATATTTTATTGGAAAATGTAAATGTATCGCATCATAGATCTAAAAATATTATTGTTGATATGAATAATAAAAAGGAATCATAATTAGTACTAATATTAGTTCTTGGTGAGTACCGAGGTGTTCCATTGAATATTTAGAAGAGTTTAATCGCCAAATGAAAAAGAAATAGTATTCGACTTGTGCTCATACAGCTCATATTGAGTATAGTGTTTCCCATTATTTAATTTCAAGTTAAATAAAAATAGGTACAACTTCAGTTATAGGTGGGCTCTCTTTAAATAAACATACTAAATATACTCAGAATTAATATCACTTTCTCTTTTTGGTGCTAATAATATATAAATCAAACAACTATTTACATTTTCAAATAATATCGATATACTTTATTAACTAATTTTTTCCCGAGACATTATTTATGAAGAATTGTTTTATCCAAGGCAAATTATTAACAGCATCTAGTCCTATAGATCGCAATGCAACAACAGGTGGGAAATCAGTAGTATATAATTTATGCAATTTGTCAACAACACCTAGTAATACATGATTCTGAGGATATCTTTCAGACCAGTAAGGTTGTAAAGCTAATTCCGAACCTATATCAAGACCCCTTTTGGATGCAATAGACAATGATTTAGCTAATGATTCTGCATCACCAATACCCATATTTAAACCCTGACCTGCCAGCGGGTGAGTTGAATGGGCTGCATCACCAACAAGAGCTATTCTATCACCAACGTATGTATCAGCATGTTTCATTTTCATTGGGAAACGAGCACGAGACTTATCAATTAACGATAAAACTTCAGGTGGATAATTATCTAAATCCTTCATTACTGATCTTCTCCAATTAACTTCTTCTTGAATGTTTGCATTATCATTTTGATATAAATAATTAAGATCAGAAGTATCTAAAGTAAAGGCAGCATTTACCATCGATACAAAATCCTTTGAATCTAAAGATACTAGCCATTTTGAAATTTCAGGAGTAGTTGACCAAACAATTGAAACAAATTTATCATATAGAGGTAATAAAGCAATTGGTCCAGTTGGTAAGAATCTTTGAAAAGCATGGGATTTAAAATCTTCATATTCTAACTCAAAAGTAGCAACCACACCCCATTTATTATACTCCCAACCACGGGACTCTATCCCAGCAAACTTTCTCACCGGCGAATTTGCACCATCGGCCCCAATAAGCACCCTCGATGTCACATGGTCACCATTTTCTAGCTCTACCACCGGCCACCCATTTTCAGCAAGAGATATTTTGTTCACCTTGCTTTCATCCCTCACATCGAAACGACCCGAATTGTTTGATTCTATGAAATTTAATAAAGCGGCCTGAATATTTTGAATTTCAATCATCGTTGCTATTTCGGGTCTATCAAATTGAACTTTGCTACCACTAACCCCGTCGTATGCTGTTATGTGATTGTAATTCTTGATTCTTTCCTGCGCAATGTAGTCCCAAGCTCCAATATTAGTTAGAAATTGTATAGATTGTGGTGTTAAGGATATAACCCGATTATTTGGAGCATTTACTGGCAGTTGTTTTACCTTCGATAATGATCCACCTTCTAACAATGTAACTTTTAGAGATGTCGTTTTAGTCAATGCAGCACCTAATGATAAGCCTGCTGGTCCACCTCCAATAATTACTACATCAGAAAAATTATGTGGTGACAATGATGAATTGGCCTGAGTTGCCAATCTGCGAATTTGATATTTCACAGATCCGAAAGGCTTGAGGGACAATCTAATAAGCATCATGGTGTTGGAGAATAATATCTGTTTATTAGCCTCTATATAATTGGGTGGCCGGGTAAATATTCAACAGCTGATTCTAATTATTATTTAAATCGGATTTAACATCATCAACTTCAGCATTTTTTGGTTGTTTCAGCGTTCTTTGAAATGTTTGCAGCCGAAGCACCAATGAGATCTTTTCTTTCCAGGACCATTTCCTTATACGCCATAGCTATAAATATTATAGGCGCGTGACACAAACATCTTCTCGATCTTGCAATTGAGGATGCTTATATAACTTTGAAGTATAAATGGTAATCGATTATAACTACTTGCGACCGTCAGAAACAGATAAGTATTATAGTTTTATGTAGTGATGAAATCTCCTGAACGATGAAGTGGGAGAGTGACCGCATAGACACAGATCTAGAGAATTACCCTTTCGAAAATTTCATGCATGTAGAAACTGCAGCTGAGAGCGATTCGTTATTTAATCTTTTGATTCCACGGCACCAACAACTTTAATGATAGCACCATCCGGTGAAAATGTCAACAATTTCAAAGGAGTTTGTGCATATTGAAATCTGTTTCTGATATTTCTTAACAAACTTAAGACTATTAGAGCCTTTACTTAATCTTGCCTTGAGATAGATGCCTTCTGCTTTTGAAAATATTGAGAAGATCTGGAGATTATGGAGAATCTAGAATAGTTCTGATCAGATTGTTTTATTGGGATATTTAAAAAGAAATGACTTAGGAGTATTGCACTCGCCATTGTGCTTGATAGCTATACTAATCATTTAATGTTGGAGATTCATTGATAGGTAGGAAGTGTCAAAATAATTAACTAACTGATTTTCTAATACGAGACAAATAATTTAACCTCATAGCCTTATAAACAGATTTCTTAAATCTCGCTCATTTAAAATCAATTCACTTCAAGCTTTGTAATCAATTGTTTCAAAATCAACGACAAAACTCTAAGGGTCACCTAAGCCTAAGATTGAACGCAACTTGCAGTAAACGGACTTTTATACACCATCTAAATGATCTAACCAAAACTTTCACTACGATCATCAATTCTTTATTTTCTTTAACACTATACATCCAATTTACTACCCTCAATGGGTTCCACAATTTTTTTTATCCTAGTTAATAAGCTTTTTTTTCTGAGTCACCTTCTTTTGGAGGGAGTTTGACTCACAAACCGCCAACCTTTTCCTGTTCTATGGTGTCTCCTGGAGAATGTTACATTAATCTCTTCTACCTTTCTCCAATAAACTCTACTTAGAAAACAGATCAGATCCTTCTGATTTTCCTATGGTACTCTTCTCTACAATTGCGTGGCTTGTGCCCGGCGCGTAATTCAGTGCTTCAGGATTTTTGAGGATGCCCCATATCATAACAATGTTTGTCATGTGAAGATCCATTTTGGGATTAGACTTATGGAGTCTATGTGATCCCTAGTCCGAAGGTTCTAAATCGTTTTGGGTTACAGCTTGAAGAGTAGATGAATTAAAGTGTAAACCCTAGGGAACTAGGTATGTAATTTATATCCGAAAATGTTTCTGGTGCCGCTAGTTTACATAAAGTAATAACGTTAATTAACAGTATTTATCAGATCTGTTCTAGATATCATGGCTACCACTACGCAATATATATTACGTATACATTATATTAAATGACAAAAAATCAACGACTGCCGCAAATTCTGTCGCATTAGTCAGTACTATGCTTAAAACAACTAGGTGATCTATATCTACTAATTCAACTAAATTCATCGATATGTCATCTGAGGGTTCAGAGATACTTTTTAACAATACTGCCTGAGCCTCATCATTAATTGAAACAAGGCTATAAGTTATATGCACCATCATATATAACTCATAGTATGATCAATATTTATTTATTTTGAATAGCACTGAAAACTCTAGGTTTGTAAACTCGCGCTGTACTTTTTAATCGACCATCGATACCAGGCAAAAAAGGTTTTACAATACCCGATCAGCAAGTTCAAATACTTCAAGTTCTAGTGGCTCAGGATTCAATAATAATTCAATAGATTAGAAGAAAATGGACTACCTTTTTGATTTCTGATAATCAAGGTTAATATAAACATCATCTGATCATGATTTATAATTGGTCATTATTGCAATTGGTCAGTGTGTGGTTATAAAAGTTTCTAGATGTAAGTAATTTTTACTATAGTTAATTAATAATATATATACCAATACTTTTAGATGCTCATTAATGTAAGAGTATTATACACTGAAATTATATTTAGTGATATCATCATTACTTTGTGATTATAGTGCCGGACACTTAAAATGATCATGACCATTAAAAAAGTTGTTCATTTTAAGTACCCGGCACCGTAGAAAATGCAATTGCAAACAGGATAAATAAGGGAGAATAAGAAACCATACACGGAAAAAACACATTCCTACGGAAAAAATGCAGACCCATAAACTAGCTATACAATAATTTGTGCTAATCAATGACCCCCCGGACCACCCCCACTATCCCCGGAAATTCATATGCATCCCCAATTTCTCCACATCGCATAATTATAATACATAATTGATCTGCATATGCATCAAATTATGCAGGCAGAGATTTTTTATTGGTAATATTTTTAATTTTGCTCTAATTGTTGATAATTACATTGTAATATGAGCCTGAGGATAATCATATATTATATGTGATTATAATACTAGGTTATAATATTAACATAATATCTTCTTATACTCCGAAATTAAAGTAACATGTATTAATTAGCCATAGGTTTTAAATTTTGTCATTAATTATTTTGGTTAATTTATAATTTGATATAGTTATATTGAAACAAAAATGTTCATATTCATATCTTAATGATCCCTTTTTTCCGGTTTAGAGAAGATTATAAATTGACCACCATGACCAAATCTTTAAGAAATATTTCTTATTGTTATTTATACCATAAAAGATCAATATTGTATCATAGAAATAATATTATTCGAAATCGGTTATACATTTGAATTTATTGAACTCAATATAAATTTGGATTCAAAACAATCAGGATTCAAAGAATGTACACAATATATAACATTTATCTAACAACGTTCATCGCTTGCATAGGTGGTGCTCTTTTTGGTTTTGATATTAGTAGTGTTTCGGCATTTATTGGTGATGATGATTATCTTGCTTATTTTCACTCTCCAGATTCGATTACACAAGGTGGAATTACGAGCAGCATGAGTGGTGGCTGCTTTCTTGGAAGTCTATTAGCAGGTGTACTTTCAGATAAATATGGTAGAAAACCAGTGATTGAACTAGCTTCAATTATTTGGAGTATTGGTGCTGCAATTCAATCATCTTCTCAAAATAGAGCACAACTAATTTGCGGCAGATTAATTTCCGGAGTTGGAATTGGATTTGCATCATCACAAGTTCCTATCTATGTTTCCGAAACTTCGCCTAAGAGAATAAGAGGAAGTTTAGGTAGCTTTTTTCAGTGGTGTGTAACTTTAGGCATTCTAATAAATTTCTATATTGGGTTTGGATGCTCAAAAATCAATGGAGTTGGATCTTTCAGGTTGGCATGGGGTTTACAAATCGTTCCAGGAATACTTTTATTTACAGGTGTTTTCTTTCTCCCAGAGTCTCCAAGATGGCTTGCATCGAATAATAGATGGGGAGAAGCTGTTGATATTGTTGCTCATATACAGGCTAAAAATAATCCAGATGATCCAGCTGTGCTAATTGAACTAGAAGAAATAAAAGAGGCCGTGAGAATTGAGCGTGAGTCAAAGAAGATGAGTTACCTTGAATTGTTTTCGAAGAAAAATATTAATAGAACACATATTGGTATGTTTACACAAATTTGGCAACAAATGTGTGGTATGAATGTATTAATGTATTACATTGTCTACGTTTTCGAGATGGCTGGTTATAGTGGTGATGCTAATTTAGTTGCTTCTTCAATTCAGTATGTTCTTTTTACTGTCATGACGATTCCAACAGTTATATTTTGTGATCATTGGGGAAGAAGACCTCTATTTTATATTGGCTCCACTGTGATGATGATATTCTTATTTATAATTGCAGGACTTTTTGCTACATATGGCACACATGTAGCATCCGTTGACGGCAACGAAAATATAAACCTTATAGTCCATAATAGCAAAGCTTCTAAAGCAATAATAGCATTTTGTTATCTTTTTGTTTGTACATTTGCAATATCGTGGGGCCCTGCTGGATGGCTTTATTGCTCTGAATTATTTCCAACAAGGCAGAGAGCAAGAGCTACTGCAGTGACAACAGCTTCTAATTGGATATTTAATTTTGCTTTAGGAATGTTCACACCTCCAGCTTTTCATAATATTACCTGGAGAACTTATATCATCTATGCTGTATTTTGTTTCTGTATGACAATTCATGTGTTTCTTATGTTCCCGGAGACAAAAGGTAAATCCTTAGAGGAAATCAACCAAATGTGGGAGTCCAAAATACCTGCTTGGAAAACATCTTCATGGAAACCAGTTATTCCAGATGTTACTAATAAGAAATTAACAGATATAAAAGGTGGATTAGAGGATCCAGAGAAAGATACAGGGTCAGTTTCACAGGTCGAAAATGTAACAACCAGTACTGACGATAAATAAATAACCAATTTAAAATAGTTCTGATTTTATATAATTTAACATTGAACATATTATATGGTAAGCTGAATGAAAATTCTTTAATAAAGATTTCATATGGGAAATCTACATACGCACTGTGTTTGATGAAATTATTATAATTATAGTTTGTAATTATACATATAATAGATTTCGTTCCGATAGATTTAGGTATCGCGAATCGCGATGAGAAGAAGCTTACCTATTTATTAAATTTGATCCTGGAGTTCCGATAGATCTAGATGCTTTAATAAAGTTGTAGGATAAAACTTAATCAATTCTCAACATAATTAATCAAGCAAGTTTATCAGATCCCTAATGTTTTACTAGAGAGTCCCGGAAAGGATGCATCTAGTCAATCTTTAATCATATGAGTGAACTTCTTTTTGCTAGCAAAGGCCAGCAGATATCCGCTATTACAATTGAGTAGTCTTCAAAGGGGTTGTGAAGCTTTTGGCATAAGTGTTTCAACTTTCAACATGGTCTTTAATAAGAGAAGTAAAATATCGATATTTTGGGTGAGTAGATTTGTCTGATTGACTTTTCCCTCTGGCTTTGCGCAATTGGTGATAGAAGCTTTGTATATCCAAGTTTAAATGACCATTGCTTACTCCAGTCAAAAGTTATTGGTGCTTACCAGTGACTAGAAATTCTCTCCATTATCTTCAGAATGATGGCTTTCGGTTCGGTTGGTTAATATTTAGTCTTATTAAATATTTCCGTGAAACTGCGACATTCATTATTCAGAGATTAATACAAAAATTAGGAATTGTTCTATGACTGGAGTTTTCACCCCCCTACGGTCTAAAGTTTCCTCCATAGTTTGTAAAAATAATGTTTGAGGTTGAAAGTTTTGTATCCGCAGAAAATCACGAAAATCGCATACAACTAGTGTTTTTTTCACGCAATACATTTGGGAATTGTCTGAAGCTACACACACTAACTTTCTATTCCTCTTTTAAATAATGTTACTTTGTTATTGATCCGCCTGTTCAATTTCTGGCAATTCGTGTTTAAAAATAAAAGGTGTATGGGTGAAAGTCCGATAGAGAGCATACAACTTACGGAGAGCTTATGGATAGCCATAGATTATAGAGAGTTACTGGAGAGTTTAACTGGAGAGCTAATTGGAGAGCTCATTAAAGAGGTTTAGGAGAGCTGGATAGCTTAATAGAGAGTTATTGGGGAGCAATTGAAGAGCTAAATGGAGAGAGCTAAATGGAGAGAGCTAAATGGAGAGCTTATTGGAGAGCTTACTGGAGAGCTTAATTTATTAGAGATATTAGAGAGTTATTGGAGAGCATATGGAGAGCTTGATGTGGGCTAGGGTATATTCACAGGAATCTCCCGTGTTTTAAAGTTTTTGTTTTTAGTTTTTTATTTTTCTCAACAATACACCACCCTTATTCTCTCAACATCCGCCAAAAGCCACACTCACAGCACATCAAAGAATAGCTATGGATGATCATGATATTGGATGACGCCGGTTAGCTAAACTGTTTCTGATATAATACAAAAATTAAAAAAACAAAAACTACTAATCTGTTTTTCTCAAGATTGAACTTAAACTTTTTGATGAAACTTTGCACACATCTTCCTCAAACCTCAATCTATCATCCATCCAATTTTGAATAATCAGATTCGATAAATCATTCATTTTAGGTTTGATGTATAGGTGTTACCATAGTTGAGGAGGCCACATTATTTTTGAATAATTTTGCAATGAAAAAGTCTAAAGTTGTGGATGTATGGGTTTTGTCATACTGTGGAAGCCATTTTCAACTTCAAATTCAATTAACTCAAAATTGAACTTTCAGAATTTTTTTATACATCTTATTTATGATCCTCTCATCTTCATTTTCCTTATTATCTACTTCTTAGGCAATAAAAATTTATTTCTTGATAAATACACGCTTTATATTAAAATTCGGGTGTAAGGGTGTTTATTTTTGGAATCTAGGGCATAAATTCGGGAATCCTTTATTCACGTATATGTCTAAATCATCCAAAACAAAGCTGAGCGAGGAAAACTGGTCTACATATATGTGTTTTTCCTCACACATGTAATTGTAAGTAGAACAGTTGCAAAATGGTAAAATCATTACCTATAGCTATACAAGTATAAGTAGACTTCAAAGAAGCCAATGTCGTCAAGCCTCCTTTCTATATGGCAACAATTAATACTATGATAGATGCATATGACAGTTCCCCATGTTTTCCTAATTGACCTGCCTAATTTGGCAAATAATTATATCAAGCATCAACAATAATTATAAGCGGTTATCCATCGCATGGGCTTCTGAATTGAATAATTGTTTTAATATACACGTAGCGATAGTGCAACCATCTGTTTTAGAGACTTCAGACGAAGTCCATTAGTATGTTAACGTTATATGCTATTGATTACCCTTCTGATCCAGACTTGGCTATCGCATTATAGCGCCCAAGGAGGAGAGTCGCTTCAAATATATGCATGATATATCGATCATGACTATTTTTCAGATTATGACGACAACCCGAACCATTGGATCAATTATCTTTATAATTTAAAGAGTTACGTGTGTTACTGATCATATAAGATCATATGAAAGAAAGATTATAATTGGCGCTTGGAGATTGGCTAACATATATGGAACCTGATGACAACCAGTATACTAAATTATCAGGAAATTGCAACTTGAAGAAGTATATGAAATGTATGTAAGCTAGAATTTTGAAGGTATATCAACATATTGAATTTTGGCTAATACAAGTCTATAAAGATAGATCAACATTTTCCACATATGAGAACGGAGAGGTGATTCTCACTCAAATATTTTGAAACAACCATAAATATACTCATCACTGGAAAGACCATAGTAAAAGTAATCTGCGGAACATCTTTGAAAAAATGGAAACATATCAGCTTTTGTTATGCATAGTACGTGCAAAAGTATTGAAAGGAGATCTAGAGGCAGCTTCCTGTTATGCACTTAACCACTACCAATTGTTCAATATTTATAAGTTTTAACATTGTCTATATATATGACAATTGCTGCCCTAATGGAAGTCTTAATGTTTTGAGAGAGTCCTTAACAATACATATATATGTAAGGTTGGGAAGTACTGTACATGTGCAATGGCTTTTGACAAACTTGAAGGATTCTGCATTAAACTGATAATAAGGAGGACACTCTGTTGACTATAAATAGTACTGTTGAAGTATCTTAGATTGTTCTTTTCAAGGTTTTCTCGACTCTGAAAATGAGCCTATTTGTAATGGCACTTAATAATTATAAGTTTAAAGTTTTTACTTGTCTCTGGTAAAAACTGATTAAGAAATGTTGGATATTTATTATTTACTCTTAAGTAGTCGACAAGAGGCCGTGCCACTTTTTTATAATCATTAATAAGAAAGGCAAGACTATTTGCATTTGTGATGGGTAATTTCATTTATTGCCTGGAAAGTAACAAGTTGCAATGGCTGTTTATGAAGTTTCGGATAAGAAATACGGTCCAATATCTTGATTTGGCGTCATGATCATCTCGCTCTCAAAAGTTGTGTTAAGTCAAAGGAGAAAAATAAGCCTAAAATAAACGTTCTAATTTTCTGAAACTCATTACTACATTTAGTGAGTTTAGTTATTTATTCGCGGATTTCATGGGTTCTTCTGCTACCCTTTTTGATGATGAGTTATAGAGTACTGACACGACCTTTGGCGACAGATATTAAGTTTTACGTGGTATATTATGTAGTGAACTTAATACTTTAACCCGTACCAAACAACAATTTCTATGTCTATGTATCTGTTATGAAACGAAACAGAGGTTTAATCATATGCACAGGTCCAGCTAGAGTAATTACTGGCCTACGCATTTAGCTGCAATACCAAGAATTATTTGTTTACATTTTATGATACTTCTAGAATCTACATATGCATATTAGTGAATATATTATCCAATTGTAAAATCTCTATATATAATGGTCTAGAGTTAAACCAGCTGTAGTTGTAGCGGCTTGCAATATTCTCACTGATCTAGCTTTAGAGTTATTTAATCCATAAAACATATTTCACTAGCTAACTACGTATACTAGATCCTAAGTCAAAATTAAAATAATATTTCTATTATAATTACTGGAGCTACATTCTTCAACATAACCTCTTGGTGTTACAGAGTCAAACATATTACAGATCAGCTGTAACAAAACTTACCTGGAAATATTCAGGGGATACCAGAATATTTTTATTTTAGACAACGTTGGTTTCATAATAATTATATTTAACATTCTTTTAAACATTGTTGTTGTATATGATCATGATTTATTGAAGGCTTTCCTTTTATATTTAAGAAATTGAAATCCTTCTAGTGATCTATTTCTCTGATTAACTCACTTTTTTTCATTCATTTCTTAACATATCTTGACGATAATGTTCACTACTCTGAGAGTATCTTATTGGGCGACTTGCCTTTTCTCTATCATCAATGTCATCAATGCTTCAATATCTCCAATTGAAATAAAGGGTAATAAATTCTTTTACTCAAATAACGGATCTCAATTTTTTATGAAGGGTGTTGCATATCAGGAGGATGCATCTGGAGAATACGATTATATTGATCCTTTAAAAGATAAATCCCAATGCGAAAGGGATTTACCATACTTTCTAGGCCTTGGAACTAACGTTATTCGTGTTTATGCTATTGATCCAACTGAAGATCATGATGATTGCATTAATTTACTTGCTGATAACGGTATTTATATTGTATCTGATCTTTCAGAACCAGCGACTTCTATTGCAAGAGATTCTCCATCTTGGGATGTTGATCTTCTGAACAGATATACAAGCGTTGTTGATGCTTTGCAAGGTTACGACAATGTTTTGGGATTTTTTGCTGGTAACGAGGTTACAAATGACAACACTAACACAGATGCATCAGCTTTTGTTAAAGCTGCTATTCGTGATACAAAAGCTTATATCAAAGAAAAAGGTTATAGAAGTATTCCTGTTGGTTATGCAACAAATGATGATGAAAATACCCGTGATTATCTTGCAGAATATTTTAATTGTGGTGATTCAGACTCAGAAGTTGACTTTTATGGCATCAATATTTATGAATGGTGTGGAGATCAAACGTTTGAAAGTTCTGGTTACAAAGATAGAACAGAAGAGTTTCAAAATTATTCGGTACCTATTTTCTTTTCTGAGTATGGATGTAATACCCCAAGTCCAAGAACATTCACAGATACACCTGTGCTTTATTCTGATGAAATGACAGATGTTTGGTCTGGTGGTATTGTTTATATGTATTTTGAAGAATCAAATAATTATGGTCTAGTTTCGATTGATGGTGATTCTGCTTCAACCATGGCCGATTACTCTTACCTTTCTGCTGCAATTGCAACTGTTTCACCTTCATCAATTAATTCCAATAGTTTTACCGCAACAAATACTAAAACCAATGATTGTCCAGCTTCTACATTAGCCAATTGGAAAGCATCAACCAGTTTACCGCCAACACCTGATGAAAGCATTTGTAACACTTTAAATGAAACAATATCTTGTGTGGTAGCAGATACCGTAGATTCTGAAAACTATGCTGATTTGTACTCATATGCTTGTAATCTAGTTAACTGCACGGACATCACTGCAAATGGAACAACAGGTGTTTATGGTAAATATTCATATTGTGGAACAAAGGAAAAACTCTCTTATATTTTGAATAAATATTATGAAGAAAAAGGAGAATGCTCTTTTTCTGGAAGCGCTACACTTCTGAGTAGTACTAGTTCTCTTAAAGCTTCTAGTAGCCATGCCACAAGTTCCGCTGCTATCTCATCTTCTAGTGGAGTTGGTTTATCTTCATCTAGTTCAACAGGTGCTTCTTCAACAGGTGCTTCTTCAACAGGTGCTTCTTCAATAGGTGCTTCTTCAACAGGTGCTTCTTCAACAGGCGCTTCTTTAACTGCTTCTTTGTCAAAAAGTACTTATGCAAAAGCTGCTTCGTCAACGGCTGCTTCTTCAATAACCACCTATTCAGAAGGTGCTTCATCAAGTGCTTTAACATCTTCTAGTGTTTTAAGCATTGTTTTAAGTTCTAGCTCTGAGGTAGAAGCCCAATATTTTGGAACTACCCAGCTTGGTGAGGATTACTCTAGCTTAACTTATGCAACTGAAAACGTCAATGGTACATCGGATAGTTACGATTCATATATTTCACAACAATCTACTGCTACTGTGAACCTGACCAATGTTACAATTGTGACCCAACAGAGTTCAAATGCTGTAGCATCGGTTATTGGAGGTAGGGACAGTCATTTGCGATTGATGGTTTTAACTTTGGGTTTTGTTCTTCTTTCAACTTTCGGATTATCTATTTTATAGACATGTCTTGCTTCTTATATATATCCTTTATAATTATGATGTATAATTAACTGAATAGTATTTGTCATTCATAATTTTTAGTGATTTAGCTACATTGATTATTAGCAGAAGTGTGCCGTATTTCACGATAAATGATGTGTTAATTTATGCTGTTTGCATTAAATATTAATTTCTTTGATACCCACAATACTAAGCATACTAGGTGAACTAATAAGACCTTTTTTGGTAGTAAAATATCCATTTTACATCTTACACGTATACTTATAATTCTACTTGAAAAAATCTTTACTGATTAGTGAAGTTAATAGATTTTTATTTGTATTTTTTAAATATATATTCAGATTTTTCAATGAGTATCAGATTTGTGATGCCAATTAAGCCCTTTTCTAAGTAATATGATTATATTATGACAATTAATAGATTTCCAGCATTATAATTTAATAAAAATTAAGATCATGGATATATATATATAACATTTAATTTCTTCACTATGGAAATCAATATTATAAACAGAACAGTTTATTCAATTTGAATCACCTAGAATGTGTTCTTTTTTTTATTCCAACAATTAATACCGGTAGGAATTCACATTGATGGAGACCACCAGAATGATGGCTTAAGGTAACTTAAAGCAGTTTGTAAAGTTGTTGCAAATAAAGCTTTAAATATAAATTTAAATCAAAAATTGTTCAAAAAAAAAAATTAGTTAAAAGTATATTCTAAATTTTGAATATATGCTTGGCCATTGAGATATGAATAAGAAAATTTTGAGAAAATATTAATGTGATATATTTGATGTGATTATTGACAATATTTAATGTTAATTTTAATCTGATGAGTGCCAACTTTTTGTTAGTAAATAGTTGTAAATACAATCCCTAAACATATCTGAAATGGTTGACTTAAGATAATCATTGTTAAAATGACATTCCTTAATAATAATAATAGTCAATATGTTCTACCCAAAGTTCTGGGAATATTTCTGTTGAAAATTTATGACTGGAAATTTACAACATTTTGTGATAAGTTTAAGGGACTGATTCAAGAACAAAGAAAAATGATTATGACCATATTAAAAAATATATCCCGTCGATAAGTTCATCCTAACACATACAAAAATATATTTAGACCTAATATAAACCCAACAATCAAAAAATAAGTGACAGTAGTAAACCAATCACCAATGTGTGTTTTATCATTGGCATATCTGGAGATTGTAGAACCATAATGGCCAAGTCCCGTTGCCATTGTGATTATTGAGAACACTATAAAAGTGATTGCTAAACCATTTGTATACTTCCGATGGATTCTATGATGATGATGACCAGTATCATCGTCTTCTTTTTTGGTTCTCAGGGTAAGATTATAAGCAATCGCTAATCCAACTAATGCTAATGTCAGTGCTAACCTAATCCATGAAAGAAATGTCCTTTCTGCTTGTAAAATATCTCGAGGCTCACTAGTTTTATTTTTGAAGATGATATCTGGAAGAATTGCTCCATAACTTGTAGTATTTGGGCCAATGAATGTTTCATGGTCTCGTGGTTCAGTTGGATCGACCGATAATGGCGTCATAATAAAACTCCTATGCTGAGTCGTTCTAAACATTTGGTTGTGGTAGGTTAATTACTCGGTATGGAAATTACTATATTAACTGTTTTTAATTAGAGATCTTCTCCAACACAATAATTTTACCACGATCACCGACTTTTTAATCGAAGGCTAAATATTGTAAATACACACGTATATTCGAATTAACACTGTATATCTAATTTATTACCCTCAATGTGTTCTGAATTTTATCCCTCCAATTTGTGAAGCTTTTTCGGATAATCCTTAAGCTTTTTTTGGAGGACTCACAATGGGCCCATTTTTATGTTCAGTGTTCAGTGGCAGGCTTAGCAGTCTCACAGATAATAAATTAACCTCTTCTATTCTTCTCCAATAAGTTGCCCTTTTAGAAAAGCGAATCATACCCACTGGTTCCTGTAAAGTACTCTTTGTGCACAGCAGTTAATTTCAGGCAGCGAATCACGATTTTTGAGGATTCCCCACATCAAACCATGGCCAATGGCTTGTTTAACGTGAGAATTCATTTCCTAGGCCTCATTGTAGTTGAGGGTTTCTGTATTTTTTAGCCCAAAGATTCTAAATTGCTTTGAGTTTGTTCTATATCATGAACTAACAGGAGGGTGTAAAGTTCAGTCTGAACTAGCGTTGGAAAAGCCGGCGCTAATGTTTTTCACTGCCATATCTACTATAAAAGTTACCGCTTTTGAGGACAATAACAGATGATAATGATAATATCTTAACTTATTTTATTTAAATGGTTGGCCAAGATTCCTCAATGGGTTTTAAGCTACCAGCTCCACGAAATATTTCAACTAGATCTGCTTGTTCAGGTAACATATGTCTATCTGTTTGTATCCCAATTTTTGAAAGTCCCCTCCATCTGTCGAAATCTTCAGCATTTCGTTTATCTCCGTGAGCTTCTTTGGCATTTTCCCAGTGTCCTATAACGGATTAGTTAATGATTAGAAATAGAAAAAAGATTTGACTATGCATATAAACATAATATTTACCTTTAGAAAACCCAATTAAAGTTGTTATTCTCCTTGATGGAATATCGTAAACAAGTGATACAATTGTACCTGTTTCTTCCAGCCAATTACATTGCCATAACTCCCCGGGTCTAATACATTGGAATGAACAAGTCTGAAAGTTACTTCTACCAGCCATTGGTCCACCATGAATTTCATAGACGACTCTATCTTTACTGAAAACCCAAATTTCATATCTCCATTTTTCAGGAGTTCCATTCTCGTCCTCTGCATTATAGTCATAAATTAAATGAACATCAAGCAAATCTTTATTAAATTGGATTTCATCGAAAGCTGCTGGCATCTTAATATTGATTAATCGAAGCGAAGTGGTCTATAAATATAATTTAACTTGAAGGGAAATCAGTGTATTTATATATTCATAATATAGTAAGGTTCTATTAGTGGATTCAGAGGTATTTTATTTCCTTGTAAATAATTGTATCAGTGGAAAGTTGGAAACCCAAATCTGGTGACACTTTAGCTTTAGTGTTGTCGTAACACCAAGTAAATAAGGCCTTATAGATGTTGAAATTGTACCAACCACAACCCATTGAATCCAATCACTACCCTGGCCCCAGATAATATAAGGAATTGCAGATCACTTGTAACTTGTGATCGGTTTGCAATTGAGCAATGTATATTGAATGTAATATAAGGCCCTTTTTATACTCATAGCTTCTAGATCTATCTCACCTTATTAATGTGGAAAAGTCAATCAAACAAGTAAACAAGTCTGGGCACTCAAAATATTACTCCTATCACACTCTTCATCATTTTCACCAAATAGTGACAATTGTTCTATTAAAAGAATGATTCGATTCGATTTTATGGGGTGTTTCTTCGAATTCTCGGAACTTTCTACTAAAACACTAGGGGGTTCGACTTCGACAGGAGCACCAAAATCTGAAAGTACATGTATTAGTCCGAGAATTAAATTTCAGGCTTTTCAGCTGTTTATTAATAATGTTTTCCCTATATCATTCGAATCAGATCTAACTTTTGAAGATTTCTCCGGAAAATAATAATAATTATAATAATAAACAAATAACAAATTAATTCTGAAACAGGCAGATTTGTAGGAATTCGACATAATTTTATAAATAAATTGTAAAAACGGAACCATAAAGGTAATTTGCTGTTGAGTGACCGGGTGTCCGTAGACACGTGTACTGGTACTCTTGACTATAATACGATGGAACCCTAACCCCAACTAACGAAACTACGTACCGTTGTTTAACTAGAGTCAAGTGATAGAAGATGCTATGAGTACGTTAATTAATTGGAAATACATGTGTTTTATTAATTTGTTATGTTACTTTTTTTATCTTAATTATAAAGTGCAATCTCATATAGGAAACTGTCCTGGAGTATTCACAGTTGAAAATCTCGAGGAAAAACATAGGTGACCAGAGCTTAGTGAGGGCTTTATCGCCAATAAGTTGTAGTCAGCATGGCTCACATGGCCTAATATTTAGTGTAAGTGTGGCCTCAATCGAGTGGAAACATTCATATTCTTATGGTTATATCTATTTCTTCTCTTCAGTATCAATTTTAATCTTATAATCCTCCAGCGCTGACTCCACAATTTCCATAGCAGCAATAACTTTTTCTTCCTCCAACCGTTGTCCAACTACCTGCACTCCAACTGGAAGCCCTTCCATTTTTACTGCATCATAATTCTTGTAAAACCCCTGTGCAAACCTGTTCAATTTATTTAATCTGAAGTTTTTTGGTAACGCATCTTTTTCTTTGTCTACTCGTAAAACAGGAAGTACTCCACAAGTATAATCTAAGAGATTAAAAATCATCGTATATCCACAAGCAGTATCTGGTAGCCCATCATGTGGGAAAGCTGGAATAGCACATGGCACTGTTATTAAGATATCTAGCTCTTCTTTTTCCCACTTGCGCCAGAATTGCCATCTGTATTCATCACGTTGCCCAACCAAATCAAAAAACTCATAAACTGATCTTTCATTGAAATCCTCAAGAATGTAAGCATAAGTCTCATCACCTAAAATAGTTCGAGATATCCATGCTGCTACTTTCTTTAGCCATCTTGGGATGTATCTTTGTAAATAAAATTCATGTTTGATAATTGTCTCTTCCCAGTAGTTTGAATCTTTGAAAGGATGTCTTCCTCCATCCGCTGTTAACAATCCGGCCGTGATCTTAAACCCTAGTAATGGATTTGGTGGTTGAAATATCACAACATCATGTCCTTTATCTTTCAAAGCTTCAACAGTTGTATAAAGTGCCCTACTGCAAGCTGGACTTGGTGGTGCGATACCATCATGATTCATAACTCCAATTTTCAATTTTGAAGGCATATCTAGTTTTTGCCAAGGCAATTTAGCACATTCATTATCATACTTCCATGGCTTCATATCAATTACAGATTTTGAAAGGAATTTCAAATCTCCCAATGTACTAGCCATTGGTGAAAATGAAACAGGCACACCAGCACTACCACCGGGTCGTGTAGTACCATTTCCATATCTTGGAAATCTATTACTTGAACATTTCAAAGTATAAATTCCACAAAAATGAGCTGGAATCCTTACCGATCCACCAACATCCGAACCAACTCCTAGTCTGCTACCGCCAGCAGCTAACAAACAAGCTTCGCCTGAACTTGATCCACCTGTAGTGTACCCATGTTTGATTGGATTTTCAGTCCTTCCCCAAATATGATTATAGGATTCAAAAGATAACATTGTATAAGGAACATTGGTTTTAACGAAGGGTATTGCACCTGCATCCTTAAGTAGTCTCACAATTGCTGAATCAGCTTTAGGGGGATTAAAGCATTTATTGACGTAGCCCATAGAAGTATCATATCCTTCTACTCCAATTAAATCTTTCAAAGACACGGGAAACCCGGCAAGTGGTCTGAATACATCCTTATACTTTTTATCTCCAGCCCTGAAAATGGTATCGATATCACGGGCTAGAATTTCGGCATCATTAATCATAATCTCTGTCAAGCAATTGTGTTCATTTTGTGCTTCTATTGCCTTTTTTCCATAAGCTTTTAAAACATCTGTTGATTTTAATGAACCAGATTTTATAGAATCAACAATATCAGAAGCACTGCGATTTATAATGGTGGATTCTAAGGGGGTAAGTGGTGCGTGATATTCCGTTAAACCACTAATAATATCTTCCCGCTGTTTTTGTTTTGTTGAGACAGTTCGTCTATACTGTAAGTAACTGAAATACCACATTGGAATTGATTTATCTGATTGATTATAAAGGGGTGAAAGAGATGATAATTTATAACCAAAAGTAAATAAAGTGTATGTAGGCTTCCTTAGCCATGGTGTGTTTCTTTGTGAAGGCCAGATTAAGACCCCCAAAGCATGAGACATAAAACTTAATTTATACCTGTTCAACAAACAACCACACATCCACGCCTAAAAGAAACCTTAATCCAACACGGGAAAGAGACAATCACAAAGTATTTGGTATGAACCTATTTTTTATTAGATATAGCAAATGTTTGGGTTTGTGTTTACATGTATGTGAATTATTCTAAAGTAAATATTTTTAACAAAATAAGATTTATGGCCAAATTACTTTAGGATAGAACTTGATGTGTATAATGGAATTTGGGGATATTAAACACTTATCGCAGAGTTAAAGGAATGAAAACAATAGATAAAACTAGGTCAACAATTATTGCATTTAATCTTAAATATCAAGAATTCTCCTGTTCTAGTCTTTTCAATTATTAGTTGCACAAAATTTGCAGCATCTGAAGTAATTATTAAAACTGGTGATGTTTCCAACAGAGCCCATTACACCGATGCTTTGGATATTGGATCTTCAGATCAAGTCACTATCATAATATTGTTTTTACTATGGCTAATGGATGTTGCTCTGGAGGACGTGGTATTTCAATTGGCTCAGTTGGTGGATCTAACAATATTAATATTAATGTCCTTAAAAGAATCATAATTATGAATTCGACCTTTGTTAATTCGGACAATGGTGTTCATTTTAAGACAATTTACGGAGCTACTGGTTATGTATCGGTTGACACTTATAATACTGTTATTCAAGATGATTACAGGAATGGATCTCCTGTAGGCGCACCAATTTTTGGTGTTTCTAATTACTGGATTGGGATTTGACAATAAACGAACAATTAAGGGTTCGGGTGCTGATGTTTAGATTTTGGCCAAGGGAGTCTCAATTGGGAATGGTGTGAAATTAGTGGTTCTGGTGGTAAGACTACTAAGCGGCTCTAGCGCTTCTTTTTAATTTTGATTAAAATATTGATTACCTTTATAAGGTTGACAGTTTTTCCACTTAAAATCAGCCATATTGGAGAGAGTGTATCATCAAATTAGTATCTGTATTTTCGAAATATTGAAAAATAAATATTAGATATCCACATGAAAGCTAGTTCGCTTCTTAGCTTGAATTATTTAGCAACCAAATTGGCATACATTTCGTCCCGCTTAAAGCTTTCAGTATTTTCGCTTGGTGTGACCAGAATGAGGCAAAAGTTATAGTTCTGAAAGCTTCCTTCAAGTTACACAAGAAGTCCAAGTAAGAATATATAAATCACCCTGGTCAGAGAGCGTATGTGGGAAATATGGATATTTTATAAGAAGCTACTATGGTGGATTTTGAGAAAAAGGTATTTGTATTTATATTTTTAGATAGATGTAATCTTATAGTAACTAGATAAACAATCCGATAGAGTATGGCCTAGCGTTAATAATAAAGATTAATATAGAAGAGGAGGGCCAATTTTTATACACTCAAATCAAGAAGTATCAGAACACCACCAGAACACCAGAAATATCAACCTACAGAAAATTGATTAGGGGATATTATTATCCAAATATCTGAGAAATTAATAAACAATCACAAAAAAGTATATATTCTAGTTAATAGCACCACTGAATATCCAGCTGTTCAACATTGTTAATGCATTCTCAGGTTGATTATGTGGAACCATATGTCCAGCATCAAAGATCCTTAAAAATGTCAAATTATTTGCACTTCTTACAGTTCCAGCAGAACCGTTTTCTACAGGATGATTAGTAATCCATTGTTCAGTTGGAGTATGGCTATATGCTTCAGCTCCATCCCACTGTAAAGCATCTGTCCATGCCTTATTGCCTAACCAGTTACAAATATAATCTTTATCACCTGCATATATCAACACTGGTACTTCTTTATGTAATAATTCTGTAACATATTGTTGAAATGGCCTTGCTTCATCGCCAGTGAGTAAAAATTGGGTACCAACAGCCTGGCTACAACCAGTAAAGTTACCTATCAAATCTGCACCAACAGCGTTTTTTACTTTATCCAGACTCAAAAAATTATCTGAATATGTTTCTCCAGGATAACAAGCACCATCACATGTTTCACGAATATCATATAGATTCCTTCCAGACAATAGATAAGAACCAACCATGATTTTATCACACAATGCTCCTAGAATACAAATGGGTGTAAATCCAGTTTTATAACATGTTTCGATTATCGGATGGCATATCTTATATTGTACACCATAGTTGTTGCATATTTCTGGTGAGAGAACAGATGGATAACCCCCTTGACCACAAGCCATTGGACCATACCATGCTATCTGTGTGAGTGTATCAGTTAAACCATTACCTATAAGCACTGATGTTAAATTGAAGGTTCTTTCTGGATGATTTACTATTTCCGATGCAAATTTTGGAATATAATGTCCACCATATGATTCACCCGAAATATGAAATGGTAAATGTCTAAATTTTTCAAATTTTTGAAAAAATAATTCAAGAAATACATAAAAGTCCTTAGCCGCTAAATCAGTACTCCCAACAGTTGATCCTCCAGAATATGAATAACCAACACCAATTGGTTGATCTAAGAAAATAACACTTGCATTACTATTCCAAGAATAAGGATTATAAATTGGTTTCAAATCTTCTGATATAAGTGAAGGACCTAATTCAAAGAAAAGGCCTGTTGTTGATGAACAACCGGGACCACCATTTAACCAAATTACGACTGGATCATTTTCTGGATCATTTCTTGATTCAAAAAACCAATAAAATAAATGTTTATCACCTTCTGCGATATCAATATATCCTGTATATTGTTTAACTGTATCAATACCTAAAATTTCAGGATTATTCTCCTTAACTCTTAACTGATAATTTGGAAACTGGTCACTTGTAATCAAATCATCCCATTCGCCCAAATCAATTTCACTTTTTGTTGTGGTTTGATTTTGTAAATCAGCTTGAGGTTGTAAGCTAGATAAATATCCTTCAAGTAAACCAGATGATTCTAATTGATTCCAAAGATCTTTAATTCCTTCTGCATTTTCTTCAAGTAAATTATCACCATATATTTGTTTAGCAATGTCTAAATAATTTAAACTTTGTGTAGTATTATCAGTGGGATATTTTGCTCCACCAATTACCTGTGTGGTAGTTTCACCAGCACCAAAAAGAGAGAAAGCTGTAGTATAACTACAAGCCGATAATATTGAAATATATCTCATTTTGATGATATAATTGAAGAAAGATAAATATTAATGATTTATATATAAAAAGCCACAAATTCTTGCCTTCCTATGGTTATTAGGTGCTGTCATTATTTTTATCTTGATCTTTCATGATTCTAACGTTAACCTCAGAACAATAAGCAAGTAAGTTTATGTAAATCTAATCTAATGTAAAAATTTCATCCTCATTAAATTGTAAAAGCATTATGAGGTTCACCTAATTAACCCGCCCTCAATTAGTCGGGCATGATATCTACCACCACAACATATACTAAGTAGCTTATATATAAATGAATTTGTAGGTTTTCTCAGCTGAATAAATACATTTTGAGGCAGATGGGAATGATAGCATTATCAATTTTATTTCATAACCCTTCATTAGTTACGCACTTCAAGGTAAATCCTCAATAAAGTGTTCACAATCCTATTGCTCAATTCTTAATAAACAACCAATAAAAACACTATTGCACTGCTTGTAAGTCACTAAACCGAATAAATGAAAACGTTTGTGAGAAATGTATCAATTATATAAAATAACCATTGACTGAGAATAAGCTATGTGTATCTCCTCGCCAATTTTAACAACCCAAGGGGTATAATGCAATCGATTGGAAAAGTTGCAAATTAGGTTTTTGGCGCCATCAGCTGTATTCAGTGATAAAGGTAATGGTTTACTAGATCATCTTTCGACGGTAAATTAGAACCATTGTACTTTTATTTCCAATATTGTTCCAATTAAGTTTGCAACTGGCTCCGCGCTGATAGGGGAATGTGAAATTTATCCGTCATTATTCTTTTTAAATTTTCCACAACTTAATCCTCATGGTTGCTTATCTGAGGCTCTCGTGATGATGGAATTTCGTAAATGGGGTTACTGTGATTCATATGTATGAGAACAATTCTTTGATCTTATCAAATAACTTTATTTTCAGATATTTAGTTGTTGATGGTTGGGTACAATTCTATAAATATATTCAAGAAAAGCGATCATTGTAATCTTGCTTAATTTTGGTCACTGCAAATTAAAAGAAAAGGAATACATTCCGCATGGGAATCAAAGGGTCAGATGGTGAAATGACACTTGATAAAGCCACCCATGAAAATGCTCACAGTTAATTAAAGAGTGATATCAGCGAAAAAAGATGAGCTAACTAAGACTCAATTTATGGAGGGGGTGAACTCGTATAGGAAGAATTTTACTCAATTATCACATCACAATCTGATCCACATTAATAGCCCTATCAATGATTTACCTAAAAATATGAAAAAGCTTCGGCAAGAATTGGCGTAACGAAAATTGTTTCAATTGCTCCTTGTATTTGTAGAAGATACAGTAAAAGAAATAATTGAAGAAATAAAATGAATTTCAAGACCAAAAAAGCACATTAGTAGCTAAGATAAGATTTGTTGTAATGGAGTGCCTGACATTACCCGAGTCTTAAATTTTAGCGAAATGTTAAAACACTTAAAATTATAGATTTTTTTAATTTTATTACAAAGTTTTACAAATTTTTAAAAAAGTGTGTCTTGATTTTTGCTTTTCTCACAAGAGTAATCCAAAGAGTACAATCACTCGAAAATAATAAGTCACCAACAACAGCAAAATATATAAATTCGCCATATATTCTGTGTCTATAAACTAGCTATCTTGATACATTCTAATGGCATATTTTTACTCGTTATTTTGCATTTAGTTCAAAATAGGAGAGTTTCTTCTTCTCTTTTGCCCTGTTTTTGATCGTGTTTAGAGCGTAGTAGGTTTTCCTCTTTCATGCCATCACAAACTGGATTTTCATTGGGGATTTTTGTTTTTATTCTCCTACTCTTGCTTAATTATTTCATTTTGTTTTCCGAGATCTTCATGTGTTTAAGTGTAAAAATTGGACTGTGAGTTGATCTATTATATGTTTCCGCATGTTTTTTTTCTTCAGGTATTCCGGTTTCTAAAAGATCTAGTTTTCGATAATATTTTCTAGACTTATCTCTATTGGCTTTTTCGAAATTTCTATGAGCTGAAGTAAGTTATCTGGTGATCCATAGAAACATGCATATGGACATGGCCATGAAATACGGGTATATCGATAACTTTTCTTGTCGTCGACAATACTATAGCTAAGTTTCGATGAACGGTATAACTATATAAACGTAATATTTTTCTACTTATTTTTGGAAATCAGTTAACTTTTAATATATATTTTTTAGTATTTATAAACTATTGAGATTTAACAACCAATTATTGTAAAACTTCCATACGTATCCTTACTGTACGATTATTACGAAACGAAGCGGGTTATTAAGATTAGATAATATCTTAGAACCACAAACTGATTGTAGACATTCAATATTCACTATTATCAAAGTTAATCTGTATATATCGCAATGACTGATTACAAAGATCCAAACCAAGAAGTCAAAACTAATTCAATTGATCTTACAGTTGCAACATTCGAGTAAACGTTAGAGAGGCTCGAACAACAGATGATTTCACATTTGGACAGCAAGATAGTTGAATTAAGATTAGAAACTAAACGATACCTTAACAATGTGAACTCTCAGCTAACACTTAAGATTGAACAAACCAATCTTGAGTCGCTGACCAAGTGGCTAATTTATAGTGTCTCCTATTATCTTCGAAATGACGAATATTTGAAAACGAAAAAACGAAATATTCGATAGACAAATGACGTAATAATCAAAAAGGAAATGTCGAAATTTAATTAATATTTCATCCATATGACGCAATATAGAATTTGGAGATGAAATATTAGTTATAGGAAACAACGAACTAATTATCAGCATAACAGCGAAACAATAACTACATATCATTTTTTTTTTATTAAATCATGGTAATGGAGAAGTTTCCAGTGGACGGACAGAATTATATGTGTAAAACAAGAAAATATACTGGGAGTGAACTAAGACGTATTAGGTATACATCCTCTCAGGTGACCCGATGCGATTGAAAGCTAAGGAAACAGGGGACTGGTGAGTTATGTCGTCGCATCACTTAAATATAAGAAACTATCAAAACATTAGTGCTTGAGGCAGCAGCATGACCCGTTGAGGGAAAATTAAAGGAGGTGAAGAAGGAGTAATGAGGCGAAATACATGTCTATCATGTCGCAATATATTGAAGCAGTTTTACGAAATACTGTAACAACCATTCTAATAGATATGCCAAATAAAAGTGGCGACATCCGCTCTACGGTATGGCGAAATTAAAGTCATAATATCCGTCAGAGTATGGCTTAGCGTTAATAATAAAGATTAATATAGAACAGGAGGGCCAATTTTTATACACTAAAATCAAGAAGTATCAGAACACCAGAACACCACCAGAAATATCAACCTACAGAAAATTGATTAGGGGATATCATTATCCAAATATCTGAGAAATTAATAAACAATCACAAAAAAGTATATATTCTAGTTAATCACTGAATATCCAGCTGTTGAACATTGCTAATGCATTCTCAGGTATATGTCCAGCATCAAAGATCCTTAAAAATGTCAAATTATTTGCACTTCTTACAGTTCCAGCAGAACCGTTTTCTACAGGATGATTAGTAATCCATTGTTCAGTTGGAGTATGTCTATATTCTTCAGCTCCATCACACAATGTTCCTAGAATACAAATGGGTGTAAATCCAGTTTTATAACATGTTTCGATTATCGGATGGCATATCTTATATTGTACACCATAGTTGTTGCATATTTCTGGTGAAAGAACAGATGGATAACTCCCTTGACCACAAGCCATTGGACCATACCATGCTATCTGTGTGAGTATATCAGTTAAACCATTACTTATAAGCACTGATGTTAAACTGAAATTTCTTTCTGGATGATTTACTAGTTCCGATGCAAATTTTGGAATATAATGTCCACCATATGATTCACCACTTAAAATATAAAGCACTTGGTTTTGTTGAGACACTTTATGATCCAGATGATCTTGTGAATGTTGCCATTAAATTAACTTCTAATAAAGAAATATTTGCATTATAAACTTATCCCAGCTATAAATACTTAATTATAAATATCATTGAACCCAAAATATACATATATATTAAATAACATTAAACTCCAATCAATAAAACTGTGTTGTTAACAATCCAGTCGAATTCAAACTTTTTTATCTAAATCATTTCTCTCTCCTGTATTATAGGAAACTACAGCGTCACCCTTGAGGAAAGTTGTATTGTTAAAATATTCACCATATTCATCGACAGTTTCCGCCATTTCAGTAAGATCCATTCCTTGTTCTTCCTCTTCTTCAGTAGCTCTCAGTTTACAACCAGGAATCAAATTAATTAGAAAGCATAAGATGTATGTGAATACAGCTGTCCAAACCACAATAGATAATGTTGCAGCCATTTGATATCCCATTTGTTTCCAGTGATGCATTATCCATCCTCCTTTTATCTCGGTAACTCCATCCATATTGGCATAAGAGGGTTGTGCCAACACTCCCAAACAAAGACTTCCGACAATGCCACCAATTCCATGGACGTTAAAAGAATATGTGGTATCATCGATTCCAACCCACTCATTAAACCCGTAAGTCAGTCTGCATACAGCTGCCGTAACAATAGCGCTACAAACAGCCCCCCAAGGTGCGACAAATCCACAAGAAGGAGTAATTGCTACTAGACCTGCGATTGCTCCATCACAGGCAGCATACAAGGACCACCTTCCTGTTATCAATTTGTCAATGACTGTAAAGGTTAAGCAAGCAAAAGCAGCAGCTAATTGAGTATTAGTCATAATGAGAGCAGTTCGGGCGTTAACAGCAAGAAGTGTACCAGAATTAAAGCATAACCAGGTCATCCAAATGAATGAAACCCCAATAAAAGTTGTTACAGGAGAATGACCTTTATACTGGGGCATTTTCCCTCCCTTTTTCCATTCTTTACGTCTACCCAAAAAGAATGAATAGGTCAAAGACGCAACACCACTTGCAACATGAACTGGACCACCACCTGCAAAATCTAATGCTCCGAAATCATAAAGCCAGCCATTGGGGGCCCAGGTCCAATATGCATATGGACAGTAACATATGGTAGTCCAAGCAAAAGCCATAATCATTGAAGGTAAAATTTTTCCTCGCTCCGCAATTGCACCAACAAAAATTTGGACCGTAGCTACTGGAAAGAAACAAGAAAATACCCAATACGCTAGTGAAGCAACCGTTCCTCCTTCTGATAATGGGCCTGCTTCTATATTCCCGATTGCCCCCATACTCAAAGTTCCCATTAATGGGGATGAGCTATGTTGTGTACATGCTAAAGAATAACCAATTAAATACCACTGCACAGTGACAATACAAGTTACCATATATGATTGAAATAACAATTGAATAGCAGATTTGCGTCTGACCTTGCCGGCATAAAACAACCCAATTCCTGGAGTAATGATGAAAATCATGACGGCTGAAAGTAAAACATATGCCATATCTGCCCCAACCATATCCTTAGTTTGAGTCGTGATATCAAAACCACGCTCTTCAATTTGTGCCTTCCGTATTAGCACAGCCGAGTTTAATCCGCCTGCTGCAAAACCTCCCATTATGTAGTTGAAGCACCTTCAAATAAGTTGAAGTGAGAAACTAAGAAAGACAGACGAAATTAGCTATATTTATACTGCCTCATATATAAAACTTCAGACGGATCCGGAATCTGAATTAATTTTTAAAAATAAACATTGTCTTATATGCAGTGAATAGCGTATGCGGTTCCTTATGAATCTTATTCTTATAGATAAGGTATCATAAGGGTCCATGATTTTCTGCAGGGTGTCGGTATCGTCACGATTTAGTTTTTTAACACCATAGCTTAAAATTATATCTGCAACTTTTCGACAAAAAGAGAAAAAACTTCCTATCAACCAATTAATTTTCCCAACATCAACTGCAAGGACAAGTTGTTGTAGAGGAAATTACATAGTTATTTATTCGTGGTATATCGCAGCTTATTATCGCTATATGCTATCTGCTTTACCAATGTCCGATAAGACGAGAAATCTTTTGATTGGATACCATTTTAGAGGAAGCATATATATATATCATTATAATTATTAGATCCTTATTGCATGATTAGAACAATATTAATCTTGATGATTAAATAGAAATATACATATATCAGATGCGGATCTGGATCAAACAGTATATATGGTACTAGTGTCACTTTAGTGTTGTTAGTGAAAACTTACAATTTACATAGGCGATGAAAGGCATATATTGCAATTGACCTCACCAGATCAAAAATATGTGAAGGAGCTCACAACAAAACAAATCGTAACAATCGAATTCCTAGAGAACTAGGTTTAATTTCAATGCTCGTAGCGAGATATCAACTGAGTGATATGATACAGTATCCCTAAAATATTTCTCACCTTCGAGAAAAGTTGAACTCCAAAGTCCTTTCCATAGGAGGAGAAATTAGTCTTCGTACTCAAAAACAAATTTCGATTCAGATCTATTTTATCAAAATTTTAAATGGTTGATAATTAGTATTCATAATGGCCTAAGTTAAGTGCAACGACCGTACCATTTTATAATACAAATGGACTGCATCTGATATAAGAATTGTATTATATTAAGTATAATGTTTTTATTTAGCGTGATAATAGCCACTTATAATTAATATTCAAAAATAACTATCATATTAGTACTTTACTTTTTTTTAGGTTTGTTTGGTTGTATTACTATTGAATCTCTTCTTGAATAGGATTTTCAGTCCATAATCCACTTTCAAATCCCTTAAAACACCAAACGATAGAATAATGCTTAGCCAATAGTACCCATTCTTCTCGTTCGTCCATAATCTCCAATCTGTCAAGTCTATGTTGTTCCTCCTTTGAAATCCAATTTGATTCAATAAAGTTTATATCCGCACATCTGACCACCTCAAATCCTAATTCCTTTAATCTTTTAATTTGATCTGTGAGACTTCGGTATTGCATCAATGTTGGAATTGAAATATGACGGGTCGCCAGATTCTGAACCATTACTTGACCAAACTGGTCAGTACCACCCATTGGGTCATAGGTTGCTAGGGCCAGCCTAGGGAAATTTGTGATGAACCAACTGATGATTGTATTAGCCTGATCTGGTTGAAGATAACAAAGACAGCACTCACTTATTACCATAGTAGGAAGAGATGTATCAAGACCCTTAAATGTACTTGTTGGTGTATCATGTGAAACTGTTGTAAGGTCAAGGCCATGTAGATGATAACGAGAGGTGTGAATTTCAGAGGAGGAAGTAGGCGAATCTGGTGTTTCATAAACTACTGATCTTAAGATCTCACTCTCATTGATGATTTGACTCTTAAATTCTACCGTTTGTGGAAAATCGACCTCATGGTAAATGACATCTGGGTGGTTTGATAGGGTGGTGAAGCACCTTGTATCGGAACCCGCACCCAAGGATACAATCTGAATCGTTGAGACACCTTGGTTACTGAGCTCCAAGAACTGAGAAACAAGCTTGTCTATGGCAATTGTTCTAAGATAACTTCCTCTGTTTATTAATGGAAGTTTTGGAGCAGTGATTGTTTTTGCGATCCCTCTTTGGCGTGGCGAGCGTGCCTTGCTGAGAAGCTTAATTGTGTCTTTAACTAGAACACTTAGAAATCCAACATCCTGCTCATTTTGTATATACCCAGCCGAGACAGCCGAACATTTGGCTGAAAGGGCGTCATAATCTGTTGCTCTCACAGCATTATTTCTACTTGAATGCATTTTTGAAGGTGTAATACAATTGAAAAGTTCAAGTGAGGAGGTTGCAACTAGTTGATCTGATGTTTCACCGTCCCGATTTATTTGGAAGCTAACCAGGCGATGTAAAATTATCTTCAATTATAAATCTTCGGGAGTAGTTTTCCATTTTGTTTCGCCATCGTGATAACTCTTCGAAAAGAAAGACAAAACACAGATGATTTATGATTTATGATTTATTCAAACATTTTCGTACTGTAAGTTTCGATTGCTTTTACAGATATCGATGACGAAACCTTCTTCTATCAAAAATACTCGTCACTATACAAACACCAGAAAGAAAGTACGGAACTCACGGAATCATAAGTTTTAGTGTACCAGAACAACGGTCATAACAGCGAAGGTATGAAAATTATCATTCTTATGAATTTCATGATCGGAGCTTTCTGTCATCGGTTGATTTCCCAGAAAGGAAATTTTTATTCTACAGATTCAGCATATATTAACAAACCATCATCGTCAGCCACCTATTTCAAAAAGCAATCATCGTCAACGTCTTAAAACTTGGAAAAAAATATTTGTACACTTTTAACCCGTGAATAGAGTTTCCGCGTTTTTGAAATCCTTGTAATCTCACTTTTCCGTTGATCCCGATTATAGCTACAGAAAATCTGTTTCATTGAAGCCAATTATTTTTCCAGATCAGCAACTGAATATAAACATATTCTTCAATTTTAAACCTTCGACCATATATACCTAAGGACTCTTTTTTTTTTATTTTTGAAAATAGGAGAAATCTGGTGGAAAGTAAGTCAGATCTATTGTCATTTATATTAACCTAGTATTGCTACAACAGCAACCATAGCTAACAATCATTCATAAATTCTAGGGGCTCAATTCTAAGCATATCGTTTTGATTGGATTATTATCAATAATGAATCAAAGCTATTTACAAATACTTCAATCCTTTTTACTTTATTTCTTATCTATCGACATATGGCAGGTCCTCAAAAAGTTATCTTTGTTTTTTCTATTCGAAATCTTGTTTCTTCGTTTAGTTTACTTTCTTACTGGCAGAAAACTTAGCATTTACTCACTTACTTACATTGGTTTGTGGCAAATCAAATATTCAATAAATCCTGGTTTGGAATTAAAAATCCAAAAAATTGGGGTTTCTTTTCATCGACCAACTGTTTCGAGGCCTGGGTGGTTTAGCGTTTACATTGTGAAACCTCAACTTCGGGTTAATATTACTGATTATTATAATTATAGATTCCAGACAGTTGCTGAAGAAAAAATTAATCATAGTAAGAATAATAATGAAGCTTCAAGAACGAAAATTTTCGAATCAAAACTTTTTAAAATTGCCATAAGGATGATATACAATATAACAGCTCGATATATTGACTTGTCTATTTATAACTCAGTAATTGATGTGGATGATTTTGGAAAATTAATTCTAGGAGAATTCGTAACCAAATTAGATTTACGAAGCAAAAAACTTCCTTCTGATAGTATTTTAGGAACGTTTGATGATGCTGGTGATGTTTTAGAGAGCGACAAAACAATCCCTATTAATTTAGATGTGTTGATGTCCAATTTTATATTTAAACCAGACCCTACTCTAATTGAAGGAATTTATCTTGATCAAGCTTCTTACGAAATTGAAAGTTCTGAATGGGAAATAATTAATAAATGCCTTATAGAAATAAGGGGGTTTATATCCATCAATGATATCTCACTACATAACCTGTCTTTCAATACAAGAGTTGGCCGAGTTTCTATTAAAGTAGATTCATTATTAGCTTTGTTAAGTACCTTCCAGGAATATAGGAAAAAAAATCGCAAAATACACAAAGTTGAATCTCAAGCAGAAACAAGTAACCACGATGATAACAAATATAATATTTTACTTTTAAATTTCTTTTCTAAAGTTACTAAAGAGACTGATTTCAAAATTCAATCATTATCAATATCTAGAATTCCACCGTCGTTGTTACACTATCGATCAAGCGCTCCAATCGATACGTATCTTAGATCTATTAAATATTATTTCTCAATAAATTTAACAGATTTGACATACGGTGCAAGAAAATTGAATACACATAGTCCAGCTTTCAAAATACATTTCCCCTCTAACACTAAAGCTCATCAGTCTTTACTTAATATTACTTCGTTCAGAATTGGATTTGGTACAAGAGAAGAAAACATGACGGAAATTGTGTATATCCCCATGATAAATTTTGCCGGAAAGACAAATTTGTTTTATGAATTACTGCAAGCATTTTCAGAGCTTCTAAGAGGTGAAGAGCCTCCAACTCATATTTCAAGTACTATGCGAATGTCGCTTCATGTGACCTCTCCATCAGTTGATATTTCATCACATCATGTCTCTTTATTTATTGCCTACTTAACCAACCCTCCAATCGACTATGAGGATGGTATTGTTGAAGATGTAGTTAATGAAGATGTAGTTAATGAAGATGCAGATAAGAATCAATCAAAATCAAGTCTAAAGCAATTAATCAACCAAAAAATAAAATCGTTTATAAATTATCTCCCGGGGCTTGAAATGAACTTTTTGGTTGATGATCCCGGAGCAAGAATTCTAATTGAAAATGGTAATGGACAAGAAATGGTAATTACGCATTGTGGGTACTTCAACTGTAAAATTACTGCCAAACAGCTAGAAGATATTAATCTAGATCACTCCCTAACCTATACCTTGAAAGCATCGTTAGAAATGAAAAACAATGAGATTTCATATAGAACATCAGATGGTAGGACTCATCCCATATATGGCGGCAATTGGGTCTCATTTAATGTCAACACCAGACTAACAAAAGAAGCAGTTGCTCATGTGGTGATCACTGGTGATGTTAATTCTTTATACTGTAACATTATTCAGAAAGATTTATTACGAGGCCTTCATAAATTATCTAATGATATCAGTCTTGGAAGAAGCAATAGAATGAAACGAAAATCAGTTAGTCAAGTAAATGCTCCTAAAATCTCGTCTAGTAGTGACAAAGAAAAGCAATCAAAGAAGGCAAATACAATATATATACCACCTTGGTTATCTGCTGTTTGCATTAACGGGGGTAACGTGTCTTTGACGGTTGGGGGAGAAAGCGTTTTTGAGTACATCAATCATGAGGGTGTAGATATTGGGCTGATACCCAGGGGAATAAAATTGGCACTCGAGGATTGGAATTTTTGGTATATCAATCCCTCGGCACATAACCCGGAAATAGAAGATTTGCGAGAAATCCTATCTCAGAAAGTGAACTCTGCTGAATTCCTTGAGTCTAAATTTAATGAACAAAACAGAGGGTATGTTTTTATAAATGGGCTCAAAGGCTATACAGTTCAAGAGGAGTCAGATAATGATGCGACATTTTTAAATATCCCTGTAAGTGTTGCTTTGTTTGATCTTATCTTTGATAGGTCCCGCGTATCACTTTTTGTTAAGGAAGTAAGTGCTACATACTCTATTAATTTACATTATCTGATGGTTTTTGTGGCTCATGTTATTCGTTCGGTAGTGATACCCGATGAAGAATGTGCTTTATCACCTTCCACGCCATCTGCACCATCCAAATCAGGTTCACAAAACTTGGATATACATCTTGTGATTAATAGTATTCTTTTGAATCTAAACTTACCTGATAATCGAAAGGCTCTTCTTGAAACAAATAACTTTCAAATCAATAAATCTCGACATGATTTCAATATCTCTATAAAGCGAGTCTGGTTGTATGTAGCCAGTCCGACCGTTGATAATTCTTGGTGTATTCTTGGTACAATAAAGATGTTTGAATTTAATTTAGAAAATGGGACCGAGAATGACCAGAAATTCATAATTGATACTAACATAATATCTATCACTCTTCCTCATCAATATGTGCTATATGAATTGATTGATTCGATTGCAACAACATTTAAAGTGATCAAGTTTTTGACGTTATCATACAAAGAGTCCCATTTCATGTTACCAATGGAACCAGAAGTCGAGAAGCCAAAACAACTACCAAAAGTTCAGGTCAAAACAAAATCATTCGCATTTTGTCTTGAGGATGACCCATTCGAAGTAGAATTGGGACTTATTTTTGAAACGGGGTTGATTGAACAAAAACTGAGATACGAGAAGGAACTTTTATTTGAATCAAAATCAACTGCAACTCTTGATGCGCATAAAAGAAAAATGCCGAGCAATCATAGTAATGAATCAACTGTAGATGGCTCATTACCAAGGCCTTCTACTGATAAACCAGAATTAGAGAGAGGGAACTCAACTTGTAGTTTTAGTTTTGTCAAAGATCCATATATTACTAAACGGAAAACGTTTCCAATTCACCACCACCATCATCACCATGATAAGCACAATAGTAACGTGTCTTCGGTCAACAGTAAATCTGAGTATCCAGTAGTTTCTATTAACGATGCTAAAGATACGATAGAAATTGCTCGTCAACGCCTACTTAAAAACTTTTCAAGATCGTGGATTATCCGAATAAGAGCTGCTAGAAGAGCTTATCATAAGGCTGTTGATGAACATCTCAACACTATATTTATAGGGTCTAATGAAACAACGGTTGCCTCTTTAAAATCACAGGTCATTGCGACCACTGATTATGCTTATCTCATGGAATTGCATATGAAGAATGTTGATTTCTTATTAGATAAGCCCAAATTCCATATGGAAGAATTGGCAGATTATATGTACAGACTGGGGAAAGGAATACCCAAAGACACGGAATACTCTTTGCTTTTGCCTATGCATATTACTTGGGGGTTTGACGACTTTAATCTATCTATTCGCAATTTCCCATTACCATTAATGCATTTTCCTGATTTTGATGAAAATCAGAAGGAAGCAAATAAAGAAAAGCTTCCAGCGATATCATTCAGTGGTCATTTCATTATTGCGGAACAAATGATTACCGGGCCCCAGTCAATAAGGAGAGTTTTTGTCCCGTTTGTACCTTCATCGAAGCTGGCTGACAAAGACTCTGCCTTCGCCGTAAGAGTTGCAAGAACATTATCACCGGTTAAAATATTCACGGACATGGTCGTGGATATCAGATCATCCAAACCAACATTAATAACATGGGGAGTGTCATTACAGCCAACCATTTCTGCAGTTATGCAAATATTTGATTCGTTTAGTAAACCTCCTTTGGATCCATCTGACAAGATTGGGTTTTGGGATAAGATCCGGTTGATGTTGCATGCGAGATTTAGGTTTAACATCGATAAGGGCAACTTGTTTCTTAGTTTGAAAGGCTCGAGGTCTCCATATGAATTAATTGGAGAAGCTTCTGGATTTGTAATGTGCTGGACTAATGGTGTGACCATCTTGATCAATGAAGATGATAATTCTAAAGAACTCCTGGTTATAAAATCAAAAGATTATCTTCTTGGGATTCCTAATCATAGTGCTATCAAGAAAACATTCCAAACTCATTCTGACTATTCAACTGACTTCTTAGGAAACAATTTTACTGAAGAGTATTTTGAAAAGATTGTGATGAAACTTTCTGGAACTGTTAAGTGGACAATGGGATTTTTATTTGAACGGTCAATCGATGGAAGCCGTGACAATAGGGGACATGATTTCAGACCTCATTATGATATTGAATTGTGTAATCCTAATGCTGTCGAAGATCCAGATTATGATGCATATAATGGGTTTAGAAGCGATTATCTTCATATGGCCATATCTGTGATTTCACCATTGGAGAGAACTTGGGTTGGAAATAATAAACCAGCTAAAGACAGTTACAACACAATTCATCTAACTCCTGTTTCTTTTACACATTTTTTTGCTTGGTGGAGCTTATTTTTTTCGGGTACTTTCTCATTACCCTCTAGAACCGGCCCTCTTTTTCAAACTGCAGAGACCGTTTCTCAAAAAACCCCAAAAAAATTTGGAAAGCATTTATTCAGTGTTAAATATCAGCTGCTTTTATCTCCTTTATTTATAAGTCATATTTATAAACACTCTAGTTCCGAACAGGTTTCAAAACATGATAAGATTGCGTTTACGGGGCCAAAAGCAAAAATATCTAATTTCACTGTTGATTTTCATCAGCGTCGTCAACTTGTGACTATTAAAGATCCAGTATCTGGGTCTGGAAAGAAGGCATGGCAAATGAAGATGAACGAAGGTGAGATCAATGTGGTAGATGCGGATATTAGAATGGTCACCGCAAAATTTAATGAAAAATCTCCGGAGGCATTGTTGGCTTCCCAATTGGGGAACGCCTCGTCTGACAATGGATCGTCATCTAATTCTACATCTTCTATTTCACACTCTACTGGTTCGTATCCCGTAAAACCACTGATAGGAAAGTTCAAAATTACAGACAACGAATTTAATTGGATTGATTTGGATGATTTTGTAGAAATAAATACATCCAAAACAAATCTTAATGGAAAAGATCCAAAGATTGAGATTTTTCCTTTACTTCATACTCCCCGACTTTCTTATACCCGTAATATAGAACAGGAAGGTGGTTTAGAACATAAACCTTTCGGAGATGAACCTTCTCATGATTGTTTGATAGGTTTGAATCACCCAGAAACAACTCAGCATGATTTGGCATCTAAGAGAATTACCGAAATTGAAGACCAATTAAAGACTAATGAGACAATGTTGGAGTCACTAAAGAACGACCTTGAAAAGTTTCCAAATGAGCTACCAATTAAAGCCCGTATACAGAATGTCAACCGGGAAAATGAATCACTACATCGGAGGATGAAGATAGTGACTAAAATAATAGATAATTTAAAAACTTCAGAACAGATGTATGTTTATGATCAGGCATCTGATGATAATTTACATCAAAACACCTTCAAGGATCTTCAAGTGATTCCTAAATCATCTATTCCAGAAGATGGTAATCTAAAAGAACCAGATACGGAAGAACCTCGGTGTATCATTGATGAGGGAGAGGATGAGCATTTTTTAGATGTAGGGACCAATCTTACAACGACAGATACCAAGCTAACACTAATGTCGTCATTTTATGAAATGCAGGAAGCAACTCGGTCACGAACGGACCTCACCTTTAACAATCAAATATTGATTCACAATATGGTACTTAAATGGGATAATAAATTACGGAACACAGTATATAAGTACGCCCACAAAATTAGCGATCGCAAGGCATTTGTATATTTTATGAAACATGAAGCAGTATCATTTATTCAACAACTTATGGGAAGGCAAAACTCCTCTACAGCATCTGATTCCTCTGAAGGGATTGATTACACCCTTAAAAATTCTTTTAGAAGCGGTAAATCTGCTTCCTCTTTCACTTCAAGTACTTTAAATGAATTTGATAAGTCAGAGAAGCAGGTTGGAAATATGTCCTCTGGGGAAGAATGTCTTCGTAATTTTGATGAGACCCTAAGAGAAGTCTATTCTCAAAGCGAAAAACCAGTAGATTCATTTTTGATTAAATTAATATCGCCTCAGATACAACTTATCAGTGAAACTGATGAAGAGTCTTCTTTGCTTATTACTTCTCATAATATGGAACTACAAATTGTATCGGTAAATATTGATGATGATAGTTATGAATTCACAGAATCATCACTTATTGAAACTCGTTATGGAATGATTCTTCGTGATGCACATTTCTTCGTTTTGAATAAAGAAAGCTTTTTGAGGAAAGATCTCAACATGTTTTGTTCCACAAATTATGGTTGTTCCCCAGGAACCATGTGGCCTCCTTGGTTGGCTCTGGAATTATGCTACGATAGTAGTGTATTGAAGGAAGCATTGGTAGTCGAAAAAACATCAATTGCTTTGAGGTATGATAAGCCATCGCCAATATACATTGAAAATTTTAAACACAGTTCGGAGGGTAATGACATTGATTACAAATGTAACGACGTTATCAATTCTCGAACATATCACGCCAACCAAATGACAGTTGATTTTCCTAAGGTGGTGATAACCTGTGATTCTAAACAGTATTACACTCTATACTTTATTGTGTTAGACTTATTGATGTATTCAGATCCACAGCATAAACTCAAACAAGATCAATTAAAGAGGCTTGTGCTGGCAACCGATTTTCGGGATTTGGAAGGTACGGACATCAAAGTAAAATCTATTCAGTCTCAAATTCGCATACTAAATGATTTATCCAATTGTCTTTATTCTGGAATGTTATCGTTAAAGGATCAAAAATATCGTATGGAAATTGAAGCTGAGAAGCAACGCTTGTCTCTTGAAATTTTCTTTATGCTTAAAGGAATTAAAGCCGGAGCTAATCAGATCAGTGATGATGAGCTGGATAATTTAGATGAATTAAAATGGCTCATTAGAGCTGATCAAATCATTTGGCATTTGCTGGACGATGAGAGAGCGCCTTTATTAGATATTGCATTAGCTGACTCATCATTTAGAAGGGTTGAAAAATCTGGAGGAGCCAATGCTAATGTTGTTGAGGTTGGAATGATGCAATGGGTTGATCTCACCGAGGGATCGATTTATCCAGAATTACTTAGCCCTTACAAAATAGAAAATTTCCGTGAAGGTGAACCTATTATCAAAGTTTCTTGGAGTATGTTAGAGCCTATTGGCGGAATACCTATTATGGATGACTTCGATGTAAAATTATTACCTCTCAAAATTCAAGTTACTAAAGAAACTGCTAAAAACATTATTCAATATCTGTTTCAGGATAATGATAAACAGGAGAGTGCTAGTGAATCTGAAGATGACAATAGTTCTGATGACGATGACGATGATAATGATGATTCAGAAGCGTCGCTGGTACCCGTTGTCCACTCAAGTTCCTCCCGAGGTAATATTTCTTCTGAAACTGATGTGGAAGAGATATCAACTACAAGCACTGAGAGCCATAAAAGAGCCAATTCTATATCTTCAAAAGGTTCGGGCTCTTTTCAAGAATCAAGGAATCATCGTAATCTGTTGAGATATCTCAATGAACCTCGTAAAGGAGGTAGCACACATTCTTCCTTACAATCACAGCAGCATAGTCTTAGAAGAACTGCCTCGGTTTTTACGCCTAACACTAAATACAAATCAACGCTTGACAAACATTCTGATAGAAAAACAGAAATAAAAGATCAGGAGCAAGATGACGACGGTGATGATATGACACAAATGATGACTAGGGCTTCTAAATTTCTAACAATAATAAAATTTGAAGTTCATAGTGTTGAAGTTTGTATTAGTTTTAAAAGTCATGGCTCTATGAGTATTGCTAACATTCATGAGCTTGATCTTCTTTTGCCAACTTTTTCTTATGAGAATAAGACGTGGTCAACTATGGATATGGTGAATGCGTTAAAAAGAGATATTAGGAAATCACTTTTGCAACATGCTGGCCATATTATAGGTCATAAACTTAAGGTTCACAGACCATCAATTATCAAGGTGCCATTAAAATCAATCACCAATTATGTTTCGTTTATGTCATTACAGGACTTGAAAGCATCTTCCTCCGGTAAATATACAGATGAAAAGAAAAAGAGGAAAGATTCAAGTCGAAGATCAAGCATCAATACAACACCTTCAAAATCCCATAGAAACAATATGATTACACCAAAATTCTTATTAAATGACGGTGCTAATACATGTACTTCAAAGACAAGTAATAGTCCGAAGTCATCAATTTTCACCACTAATAGTAGTTCTTCTTCAAAGAATATCAAATGAAACAATAGACATTATAATATTATACAATAGTAGTTAATTACTTACAACGACTGTATGGCAGATAAAAAGCTGTTATATATTTATAGACTTATACGTGATTTACTAGTTATATTCCTAAATTCAATTTAAGTTGAGAAATAAATATAAATAAATAAATAAATAAAATAACGTTAATATAAAACTCCATTATATAGATCCTACAGAAAACGGCAAGATACAATTAAACAAATTAAACAAATTGAACAAATTAATTAAAAAATAATAAAAAGGCAACCAAAACAAAAACAAAAATTTCAAGCAAAGAGTGTAATAAATTATAATACAAATTTTAATACGAAAAACAATAATGATAGTAATGAAGATTATACGAAAATGTCTAGGTAAGTCTGCAATTGGTTATTTTTTATTTTCAAACACTCTTATGGAAGAAATTTTTCATTTTTAAGGAGAATGTCATTTTCTTTTTGGTTGGCTCAATGACTGGCATTTTCTCTCTAGGTTTTCTATGAATGAATTGAATTGAAGAGGAAGTAGTGGTTGCTGAGTTGACAATTGTATTTACACTTGTTTGTAATCCAACAGGTAATAATTCCTGAGATCTTCGGGGTTTGCTGAAATCATTTGTTGTCACCTTTAAAACAGGTCTGGGTAGAGAAGAATTATATGAATAATTAGGCTCAATTACAGGACTAGATGACTCGATTGCAAAGAATCTCTGTCTTCTTGAAGAAAAGGGTGAATCACTATTTCTCTGTTTATTACTGGTTATCGGTTTGATAGCAATATAGCTCTCATCTTCAGAATCAGAATCGTCAAATCTAGACTTGAAATTAGATGACTGTGAATATGGATCTTGTAATGCATCTACTTTACCATTAGAGTTTAATCCAGTCGACGTTAATGAGGATCCGTCATATCTCAAAGATAGCCGTTTAAATGCACTACCATTATGTGTAGAAGATCTTTCTCTTTCAAAGCTTGACGACCTGTTGTTATCATCATTTTTCGAATATAAACCAGAGGCGCTTTTCACAGCTGGCAGATTGTTATCTATTAAATTATTAGTGTTTTGTTGTTCAATTGTAACAGTTTTAGTATGTGGCGCGAAAGATAAATGTTTTAATACAGAATGACGACGAGAAACATTATTTTTAGAATGTGATTTTTCAGGATAGGATTTATTAGATGTCGGATAGATATTCTCGGGTAACTTTTGCATTGCTTTAGAATCCATAGTTATTTGCATTCTTGATTGATCTTTTAATGTGCTGTTACTTGCATTTGAAATGTATGTTATTTGAGGGCCCTCTTGCGATCGAATTCTATCTCCAGTCTTATTTAAGAAAGGATATCGTGTTTCGTTTGTAGTTTCTGTCTCAATATCAGCTTCCGACACAAGATCGGATGAAGCTGCTCCATCAAGGACAGTATCTACCCGCAAGATAGTTTGTTTGTGTGGGATATTAGATAAATTTAAGCCCTTTAATGCACTTAAACAAGTCACCGGAACAGGGTTTGAAGATGTGGTTGAAGTTTCCCTCGAAGTTTCACTAAACGATTTTTCAGGCGCTTCTTCAAGTATTGAAGAGCGCATTGATGTTTGTTGAGAGATCGAATTCTGTTGTGATAATGGAACGGGGACTTCTAGCTCTTTTGAATGATATATTTGTCTTTGATAATTTGGAATATGAATAACAGATGACGTAGATTCGGTATCAGTATCACCGGCTTTAAGAAACGAATTGGAAATAGGAATAGATGATCTTTCACTACCACAAGTTGAGTTGCTAAACTGTCTTCTCACACTTTTATTGGATCTGAGAGTAGTAGGAGAATAAAGTCTTTGGCTCATTTCTGAGCTGTTCCTTTCCTTTTGTTTCAAAGAATGAGGTCGAATGGATTTGGGTATTTTGTAGTTAGGTTGACTTGATTGTCGTTTTGTAGATGTATCTATTCCAATTATAGCAGGAACCTCTACAGGAACTAAGCCATATTTGCTTGGAACATATTTAATTTGAAGATTGGGGATGCCTTGTAATTGTGATTTTTGGCCTAGGCTTGAACTTTTACTTGTCATTGATACATTATCTGACATTGTCTCAGAACCTCCTTTGACTCTTCGTTGTCTTTGATTGGTCCGGTTATTTTTGTTAACAATTGATTTTGAAGGAGATTCGGGTTGAGCTCGACGACCAGGGCTTCGTCCAACGCGACCATTAGTATTATTCGATATAATTGACGAACCACTCGATGAAGTTTTCTGTTTATTGTTGTTCTCTGAATTTTTGGTGTTCTTCTGTCTCTGATTTTGTATTCGTTTCTCCTTTAGTTGTTTTTGTAACATTTGTACTCGAGGTGGTCCGCCTTGTGAATCGATTATCCGACCAGATGATGAATCAATAACGAGGGATAATCCAGTAGAGCCTTTTTTAACATTTCGGGATTTATTCTTCGGTACTTTAGGCTCTGTAAAGAACGCGGGATCTTGATCTTCGCTTTGGGTCGAATTAGAAGGTTGTTGAAGATCTCCCTGTAAAGGTGTTGATTTCGACTGCTCACTTTCGGTTTTCTTTAATTCTTTTTCATTTAAGAATTCAGCTTTGTGTCTCTCAAAAGATTGTAGTTCTATAAAAATTTGTTAGATATCAACCTCATTTCGAATATTAAAAATGGTGGCGATATTATACATACCAGCAATGGTCATAGAAGCAGTTCGCACCGGAACCTGTATCTTGTTATTGGCAGTCAAGGCAGCAACTTTAGCATTTGAATTAACGGGTGGAGCATCAACAGGCTAAGATTGAATAATGGTTAGTTAGGATCGCGAAGGTGAGGATTAAGTATGGAATGTTATGCATACAGCTTTTCCGACGCCGGTGTAAGAAATATGGGAAGAAAGGGAATAAGTCCTTGAATTTCGCCTACTTCTCAGCATTCTTGAGATTCATTCAGAGAAAAAAATTAGACGTCTGGGAGTATTTCAAAACTTGCTGTGTGGAATTTGATGCAAAGAAAGGGTAAGTAGGTAAATAAAAATAATCTCAAGTTATAAAATTTTATTCTGCGTGTCTGCACCAGAAAGCCAAACCCTTTGAATTTCACTATCATATAATTATAAGGTTATTGTCTCTGATCGATTATAAGGAATAACTTATTGCAGAAAATTACTGCTTAATGATAGTTAACATTCCTTTAACTACTCTAAACTTATATTTAAGGCTCATATTTAAACGTTACTGTGCTTTGGGAAGGTTACACTAACCTTAAACCGTAAGAATCAACAACTTAAAGGGATCAACGCATCTAACGTAAAAAAAAATGTTAAGTGAATATATACAATTTGTAATAGAAAGTACTAATTATAAGTAGATAAAAACTAGTTTAAAAAATTTATGATAATGCAATTCAACAATAAGAAACATAATTATGTTATTTGTAAAGGTAATAATAAAAGTGTACGGTCTGCTTTAAACTATATATAGCGAATAAATCATCATGTCATATCGATATTTATTGTAATGTGATAATAGTGTGTGCATCATGTAAATCATCAAATAATGGCGTTGTATTAATATTTTACAGTAGTGTATAGGCAGTTGGTTCAATACGATCGCAATTATTGTATGTTACCATAAATCTGTCATACGATAAGACTACTGGTTTCCGTTATATTGCGATGGTCCTTGAGAGCCATTATTATCAATGGCATACGAATGTTGTAACTGTACATTCGGTTGTGATTGCTGAACATGAGCTAACTGTTGTACTGGAACTTGTTGGGGTAACTGATGGTGAGGAAGAAATTGAGGTGCTGGCTGAGACATTGGTACCGAGACCATCTGCCCATAAGGGTTAATCTGTGTTAAACTAGCATGACCAGGAGGTGGTGGAACACCCATTTGTCCAAGACCCATTTGTCCCATTTGTCCCATTTGTCCCATTTGCCCCATTTGGTTAAATTGTCCCATGGGCCCGAGTTGAGTCATTGGTCCTACCCCCATCTGATACATCTGCTGTTGTTGCGCTTGTTGCTGCTGAATTTGGAGGATTTTCTGCTTTCTTATGGCTGCTCTTTGCATATTCAATTCATTCAGTTTGGTGATCCTCCTAACTCGTCGTGATCGTAACTTTTCATCAGCTCTAGTGTTTCTCCAACTATCGACAGCTCTTTGGATTAAACCACGATGACCACGAATATCTGGATTCAAGAAGGATAATTGCCATCCCATCATATTACATTCTCTTTCATATTTATATCTCTTTCCAGTATATAATGACTCTTCACACATAGCTTTTGGATAAACACAATTTTCATTCTTGAACTTTTCATCTAATTTACTTTCATTTTGTAATAAATCATCAAATACACCACAATATAACTTAAAAGTAGTTCTAACTTTATTTTTAGAATATTCAAAAGTCATCCATTCTTCACCAGTTGTTTCATTTTTTTCAATTATTGGATCTGTGGCTGGAATTGGTCCAGAAGGAGATGAACTAGGCTTTCTTTCTCTATGTGGCCTTACATTTTTATCTTTCTTTTTCTTTTTATAACTTGATGATGATGGATAAGAATCTGGAACAGAAGGTGTAGGAATACCGGAATTAGAGCCAATAACACTTCCTAATCCAGGAATTCCCGGAGTATTGCTGTTATTATTACTATTGTTATTGTTATTGCTGTTGCCGGGTGCATAACCATTAGAATTAACACCCACTTGTCCCAAACCTGGCAATTGGTTCATACCATATTGAGCTCCTAATTGAGATGAGGGAGGGAATTGGCCAGGAAGAATTGCATTTCTAGGAGAGAACTCACTATGTTGATTTTGTTGAGAGGAAATATAATGAGATGAAGATGAAGATGAACCCTGATAATAATCTTGGTTGATATTGTTTGATACTTGATTATTACCATAATAGCTAGGATTACTATCATTATTACTACTCTCTCCAATGGACGATCTATTTGGACTAGTAGTCGGTATACCTCTTGAGCGCATATCATTTGGATGCTGCTGTTGTTGTTGTTGTTGCTGTTGGCTATAGCTGTATGATTGCAATTGAGAACTTCCTCTGTCAGTCTGATTCTGTTGCTGTTCAATTTGAGGGCTTTGATATACTAACATTGGTCCTTGAGATTGAGATTGAGAATGGTTTTGGTAAGGAGATTGGGAAATTTCTGTCTTTACATTTGGAACCGAGACAGGCACTCTATTACCTGATGAAAGTGAATTTTGAATATGAACAGTAGGGGAATATTGAATGTTATGATTATTTGACGTTGAAGACATTTGGTACTCAGTATTATTAGAAAATGTAGAATACAATGGTGACCTAGACTGTGCTGTAGTTAAAGGCTGCTGGGTTGTACTTGTCAAACTTGAAGAAGGTAGATGGGCTGTATTTGTTGCTCTAGATGGATTGGATAAATTAGCGTAGTCCATGTATTGATTTGTAGCTGGTTGGTTCATTTCTTAAAAAATATGATACCTCTAAATTTTGTTTGAAAATAAACCTAAGATGTTTAAATAAGTGTCAACCTTTTTATTATAAGATGAACAGAAGTATTTGAGGAATGTCTCTGGTTTTGAACAGCCGTGTGCGAAGATCAGTAAACCGAAGTCTAAGGATATAGTTTATGTGAGAGAAGGTCCAGTTGTTCAGGGTCGTCAGAAATATAAAGGATATCTGCCACTTATACCCTTCTCGTATATATATATACTCTTATATAACACTAGGTTGGTCCCCAGGAAGCTTAATTATAAGGCAGTGATGAAAAAAAGAGAATGATTTTTGGAAGCAAATAACGTATGCGCAGTGGTCCAGGATCCGGGATGAATGAACAGGTTAAAATCGATCCTAGTCTTTTATCCCTGCTGGACGTTTAAGCTTTGTCAAACTATGAAGAAGGTTTGACTTGACTTGGGAAAGTAAAAAAAAAGGTTAGGCAATTTTAATTTTAAGGGGTTGACGGATAAAAACACCTGGGCCTCTGATAAATATTTAGCAGGAGGTATATTCCGGTCAATTGATGTTAGTGAGTTGCAAGCCGGAGATAGGTGACTGAAAAGGTGTTCACCAGCGGCAAATAATCCCGTATGAGTAAGGTAACAAGTGAAACAGAGGAGGATTTCAGATGGAAAAAGAGTAGAGAAAAGTAAATCAACGGGAAAGTGTGGATTTAACTAAATATTGGAAAGGAAAAGAAAAGAAAAGAGAATAAAGAAAGAATAAAAGGAAGAAAAGAAAGACATAAATCAGCAAGGGTATAAATGAAAAAAGTTAAAACTCGAGTTTAATAATATAAAATAAATTATGGGAAATAACTCGAGTAAAAATTAAAAATATGTGTATGCAATGTATATGCATATGTATATGGGTATGTACGTCTAAAATATATTTGAAAACATATACAATAATTTATTATTGCAATTACATATCTAATAAATATCACTACTCGCTATTTGCCAATTGGCGATTGATCATGATAGAACATAGCGGATATTATACTATTAATTAATAACTATGTCGCACTCAAAATAATACTAATTATGCCGTTTGATTCTAATTATAATTATAAGTCTATTTATGATAATTATTAATACCCTCCTCCTCGTTACTCTCACCATCACGGCTCAACATAATATTGTTTTTGCTGCCCTCGCAGAAGTTTACCTGAATCCTTGATAACGAGGACTTGGAGCTGGCAGCGTTAAATGTGTAATATTCCGCCATTTTGCGGGTGTCCGGACAACTTAGATTACTACATGTAGTACCTGTAATTATAAAGCTGTAGCCCTTTATGAATTTGATTGTCTTTTTTTTCATTCCACTTGCGACAGTTAAAATACTCCAATTACAAAGAGATTTCGCTTTGTACCTACGGCATATATATCAATACGCCTCTTTAGGTAATATTGGGCACTAGCTATAGCTAGCTATCAATTCAGAGGTACATTTCAATTTTGTCCCAGAAGGAAAAAAAATAAGCCTTTTATTATCTCCAGTGGTAGTGGAAACAGGAAAAGTAGCAACATGTTGTTACTTTTTGTACTCTACGATCGACCAATAATGGCCATAAAAGTAAATCGGCTGTCTTGTTCTATTTGTAGCTCGTATTACTTGATTAGATAATTTTTAAAAATTGTAGGCGTCACGGCCCTGATCCTCCAAACTGTTCCCACATTTAATACTTAAAACTTGTCATTTAGTTGCATTTAAATGCTCCCTTTCAAAATCCCCAATTGCAACAATTCTAATCGCAACCTTAGGGTATGAATAAACAAGCTTAATCTATTCTTAGGAACTAGGTCTGAAAACAAAGCAGCCGCAGTTTCATGGTAAATATGAGATCTCCTTTTTGGAACATGGTCTTCTTTTGGCCAAATTTCAACAAATCGTTCTTTTAGTTAGTGGGCTTATTAGTACTAATTAATTTTGTTAATTAATTTTAATTAGATTATATCTTGAATGATATTTTTGGCATTTTCTTATTTAATCATAAAATCTCTGCAGTTGATTTCATGGAATAATAAACTTTCGATGTATGACTACATATGCTTGAGTCCGTTTAATTCGGTAAAATCCTCTTACTTCAGCAATTAGGATTTCCTGATGTTGGCTAATTATAGCTAGCAATAATTATTTAATATTCAATTATTTAAAGTATTTCATGGGATCGGCAATTTAATTCTTCCACTTTTGAAAAATGTGCTGATACGATGACGTGGTGAGAACCGCAACCACCTTTTTTTAAGTTCGGCGGCGTGCAACTTGAAAAGCTAATACAACTGATCTGTTACTAAATCACGCGGATGTTAGACATGAATAGCACTCTTCGAGAATTTATACAACATCTGGATATAAAGATGTGTGTCGTTCAATTGCAAAGAATATAGGGCTCTAGCTACTAGTAGCTACCCTTTATTGAGAAATATCCATGACCATTCACATGGTACAAAAGATTCGAATCATATTGACTGCGCCAATTAAGTATATTATTACATAAGTTTTACTGTCGATACACATAAATTATCTTAGATTCATAATTATAATCAGGTTTCTATGCCGCTAAGGCAACGACTTCCATAGTTCAAAAATATCCAGTCACCTGGCACGTCTTCACTTTTTTTCCGTCTGTTTTCTCACATATTTAAAGTAAAACAATGATGCTTTCAAAGTATTGCAATTAATATTGTATGATCAAAAAAAGAAAATTTTAAATCGATTAAATTTTATAACACTCTTGGCGTGAACGTACCGAATACATGGTGCGTAAATAAATTTAGTTTTCTATATCTACAAATTATATAGCGCTACCGATAAACGCCGACACTGTGAAGTCTAGAAGCTAGCATATTATGGTGCTCAATTACAAGCTTTTTAGGTACAGTATCTTACAAACCCAATTCTATATTTTCTTCCACACCATAATATACACATAAATCACCAGTGGCTTAATTATAGATGTTAACGTTCGCTCACAAAATCACCAGCTGTGGATATAACACAACACCGTATATATGACTACAGCAGTACTTATTTGGTACTATATATATATATGTTTATATTGTAAATGAAACAGTTGTTTAGACAGCAAATGATTTACTTGATTGGGTAATCATTAGCTTAATAATATTAAATATACATTTATAGACGAACACTAGCATGATCAAATCACACATTTAAACAATTTCATAGAATAGTTGGGAAATGTAAATATCCGATACTTCAGTCTCTTGTCAAATTTATATACCTGAACAGATCCTATGTGTGGTGTGAATCCTCAATTGGCATAACTTAGGAGCTCGAGTAATAAACTGTGGCTGACTACTTACATAGTGACACGTGATACACGCTGATTAATTATCTTTTAAACGAGTTAATAGACAAAAACAATATTTTATATGAATAATGCCGCGTTTATAACAATTATAAAATCAATATCTCAGACTCAATTGAAATGATAAATGATCATCATGTTTAGGAATCATTGTATACTGTGTATTAATTTACTAAAACTGTGTGCTTGTTCCGTATAATAAATAGAATTTGAATAAAGCCAGGGAGTTGTTTTCTTGCCAGTTTTAGTCTATTTGATTACCATGAATTAATAATATATCACGAATCGATAATCAATTATTCTAGATCTATAACACTTGTCGTTACAAACACTGCTAATTGTAGATCCACGATCGGTGGGATATGGTACTGGTATATATATATAAAGGAATACATATAAGATAACTTAACTGTATGGTATATTAAACTATACGACCTTCTCGCTTAATGAGTATATTCTCTAGGATGGTATATTGTGTTTCCAACCTTGAAAATAAAACGGGCTCTTTCTATTGTTGAAACTGAAGATATAAATATGCTATGATAATTATTAGAAATGCATGAGAAAAAAAAGCTTGCAATTGATGGGATATATATCATATAAGGCTCATAACGTTGATAGTTCGTACTTCTGTCAAACATGGAATCTAGGAACTAAATTTGACAGGTACCTAATTGGAAGTTATAAATTATACCCACGGTCCCACACGTATTATATATCTTGTAACTGACAAGAAATAAAACCCTGACCCTTTATATTTAAGTAGCATATTAATTATGAGGTCAAGAAAGCTCCACTAAAGGCATGTTTTATTCCGGGTCTAGAACTGAGAGTCATCTAACATATGTACACTAGATTTTTTACCTATAAGGCTCTAGATCTCAAACTTTATAAAATTGAAATTTATTTTAAAGAGTGATCAGATCAAACAGCTGTTAATAAATTAATGCCTATTGTAGTTTCAATTCCAAATCTAGAAGAAATGCAATTCTCTTATTGTTATAACGTTACAATAGCTAGCTTGTTCCCGACTATTTAAGGCACCTAATATAATACATCGCCATGCAAAGCAACGATTATCCATAAGTTAGTACCTTAAAGATATACCCCAGTAATATTATAACTAGCTAGTTAATCTTCAAGTTTGTGGGACACCACAAGTCTACAACTTCAACTGATGTAATACACAAACAGACTCACACATTATTGCATGATACAGCGATCTTCGTTGCCTCCTAAGATATTAAGATTAATATACTCATGATCAATTATGTTTTTACGTTAAAAGATAGAGTATACAAGAACTAGCATCTTAAGGTCTCTTCTCATTTGAAAAATTTCCCATCTAATTGTAATCCTCATGAACAGCCGACAAAATGAGATATCGCGATGATAATATAGGCTACGATGCTTGTCTGCCATTTTCCACTCAGACACCTACCTGGAGTTAATCATAAATATTATTCTAAAGATTCATCTTATTAGGTTTAAGCTTGTATGCCTCTTTTCTTGATCTCCATCTTTTTGATATAAACCCATTCAATCGCTCATGCAAAACGTTTGTTAAAATTTACAGGCCCATAGTTAATTGTAACTATATTAGTATCATGTGACCGCATACACGTATGCATATATGAGTTTTTTTATATAAAAGAGTGATATTCTTCATTTATATATAATTATAATGAATCGCCTACGGTATTTATAGCTAATATGGTCTTATTCATAAAATCAACAACATTATTACTATAATTAGATTATAGTTATAGTATACCATACTATTAGATAGAAGGGTCAACGTCAGCGTCATTTTATTAATGAAATTTCCAGATGCACTTTTATACTATTTATAAATTATAATGTAGTCGTTAATTAAGAGTCCTTGATAAGATTAGATGACTCGGGAGAGGAAATCCCAGTTGTGGGATAAAGCTTATACCGTTTGGTGTCTTCTGAATCTCTGATTATAACTACCTAAACTTCTAGCTATAATTAAGTATACTTTTACAATTGGACTTGCACATGCAGTACGTATTTGTATATTCGATATTGAATTGAGATTGTCATATAAGTTTTATTGCAATGCCAATATAACTTGTATATCTATATTCATCCGTAAATAAAATTAGAAGTTTGAAAATATAGCATTATCCAACCGAATAAAATATATAGAAGTGAAAAAACTCTAAAACAAGTTTCAGTGCTATACATAAACCTCGTATTCAATTTTGAATCTAAGAGTACGGATGTACCAAAGTTGATTTGTATAAGCTTATAATTATAATTAAGACATATGGCTAATAATAAGAATATATCCACCAAATGAGAGATTATCCCTTGTTAAATAATTTCATTGTAATTTCTATAATTAATTGAATTTCAAATGAACTTCCTAAAATTGTTATATATAGAATATTATAGATATAAGCTTATATGCATGGAAGTAAATAGGTATAAGCTTAAGTGATAATAGGTTAAGCTTTAAACAGCCGCAGAGAAACTATCAGTTAACAAAATTACAACCCCATCAATATCCTATAGTTAAGTACTGTATAAGCAAAAATTATTCTATTATTAATTTACACACATATTCACACCTGTCTTTAATAATATTTAGGATTGGGAATGTACGATGACTTATCTAGCTAATAGCTATAAGCGATAGATAATATAAAGTGATCAGAGTCTCGCGCCAATCGCGATATTCAGCTATTGATAATAGAACCAAATTGACGTTCAAAATTAAAGGCCAAGCGGACTCTTTACTTCAATAAGTAGGTTAGTTTATCAGCACTGAGAACACTCAATTCAGATTATGCAATTTTTTATTTGGATATGTACCACCTACTTTAGACTAGCTATAGATATAGGCCTATATGTTTGGTACCAAAGAACATTCTCAAATGTGTCTTCTTTTCAAATTTCAGGTATATGCCCCTCATAGAGTATATTAATATTGACAATAAAGAAATTGATCATGACATTCAGGTACCCCAATTTTTCTTAATGATATTGGTACCTCAAATCAAATATTGATTTCTGTAAAATCTCCTCACATTATACATCGGATAAATGGCATTAATAATTAAAAAAAACATATGTATACCTATCTCTTTTAGAAGTTTCACTTTTTAGATATTAGAAGTTAATAGCTGTAGTGCTAAAACTGTAAGTCAACTGAAGAAATGTTATAATATTAATTATGGACATGAAGAAACTAGTTTAAGTACTTATGAATGAAATAATTTCATAACTATATATCCTTAATCATATAACTATATCCTATGGAATAGTATGAATTAAATGGCAGGGTAGATCTTATACTTTTAATTATGGGGTTAAAGAAAATATTATTGCTAGGCTCAATGGTGGACCATTAGTAGATATATATTTAAACTTTATAATTAAAAATTCAAATAACAACAGATGATAATTCCACTACTCAGGCTTAAAAATTATAATTAGGTTATGGAACTCCAATGAAAAACGAAGAAATTGAGTTGAACTTAATAATTATAATTATGATCCCATTAGTTACTACCAGTATACGCGTGGTTTTGTTTTACTTTGAAATTGTATAAGATAGAAATTGCAGCTGGTAGATTAGAAAAATTAAATCGGTACCAGTATCGGTGCTGCAACGGTACATAATATTTTTAGTCGTAGAACTTTAAAATTTAATGTTGCCAAGTGTTTTCCTCCAACTCTCTCTAGTTAATTATAAATTTATAACGAATATCTATTATGTCATACTTCATATTATCATTAAGCTATACAAGTGTCAAGTATCAATGATATAGTCAATAAATACCGAAAAAAGAGATCGTCAAATTAAACACTGCTGTTTTAATCTAGCATTTAAATATCTCTTTCTTTAATAACCAACAAACACACATAGTCAACTACCAATACTTAAATATACCTTATGAGTGATTTACTCTAGTTACCTAAAGGACGATGTTTATTGACAGGTATTTTTCATGGAACTACTATAACTCGGGAATATAACTCATGATCATCACTTTCTTGTAGTAAGTTTTAACACAGATTGATGTTCATTCACACGTACACCAATAAACAATAAATACGATAAAGATTTAAAACAAGGTGAAATTTGAATATTTCATTTACGCCAGCAATTAGAGAAACTATAATATATAGTATATTTAAGCTGAACATTGTTTAATAGTGCTCGAGTATACGAAACCATATTTAGTACCACAAGTCCTAATACTGATATTTGCGCCGTAGGTACTAAATAGTACATAAAATCATTATTATCGCAATTAGTCGCCGTAAATATTAATCAATTGCAATATATTTGCATATTTTGTTCATTTTTTAAATTCAATGGATATTATAGAAGGTTTAAATTTGCTGTTATAAAATTAGGCTTAGATGTATGGTAGCAATTCTATCATATGTAGTCATTGTCACATTTCAATTGCGAAAACTCTGGATCCACATCATGACCATGATTAAATATAATGATATTTCCAATCTCTCCAATTTCGATTAATATAATATATATAGGGGCCTATACATTATACAATGAAAATAATAGATGGCGGAATTTCAAACTCATGCCCATTGCTTTAAATGTTATGGCTATAAAAAAGCCTGTACATGTTAAAAACCACAAGGCTTCATCACCAATATTAGTAAGTGAGTAACTCATATCATTTATAATTAGGTATTTAACTCTGTTGCTCTAGATCGATATATTTTTTAATTGGGCTCTAGTTTGCAATTGCAATTGAATTTGTTAAATTTCTGCAATTTATATATAATATCAAGCTCAATTCAATGCTCTAAGATTTGCATCTAATTATAAATTTTAAAGAAAAACTTTTCAATATGAAGACTATCCTGAGATTGATTTGAAATTTGGATCTGTTGGAAATAACACTTTCCATGTTGAGTACAATTAATGTTATTTAAATCGATTCACAATAACCCATTTTAATATCAGTCTATCTACCTGTATGTAATTGTAAGAATAAAAAAATTATCATAGTCGATATCATATAGATTTGCTCTTCTCCGCAATACGGGTAAAGAACAAATATTTTTATTCATGATCTATCATTCTTTCTTTGAGGTGAAATTTCTTTATCTATAGGACTATATATATAAAGGCACGATGATTACAACTGTGTTCAACATACGTACAGGATGCTTTCGATTATGTAGTTTATCTATACTTTGCAATTATAACATAACAAAGAAGACGGGGATGAAACCAGCACATTATATTTCTTCCTCCAGGGATTATTGCGTAACTTTATAAACATATAGGGGCTCTATATAAAAATAAGCTAAAAACAATTCAATAAAGGCTACTAAATTATAGCTACTTCTAAACTTTTGATTAATTACATCTTCGTTTACAGCAACAAATATGATATATATAGCTTATCAAATATAAAAATTAAGCTGAAAATTAATGATTCAAACAGAAGCAAATACATATAGTTATGAGCGGGTAACATTCTTGAGGTGTATTCTTCTTTCTTTTTTAGCTACCAATTAAGTTTTATAGTAAGTGATTCACTATGTTCAAATTATGCTCCTTGACAAGCATAAAACAACGAGAAACCCGGCTATTATTTATTTAAAGCCGTGGCCAACAAGATAATATTATTTTTTTAGGCTTGAAATGTCCATACTTAGTTAAATGATCAAAAGAAGAAAACTGATACAAGAATGTGCACGAATAATTACAGTCATTATGATTGCTAGGTCTAAAAATGAATAAAGTTTAATATAGGCTACGTTTATATTATCCTAAACTTGGATGATATATGAGGGATATTGTAAAAAAATAGGAAAATCAAAAGAGTATGTAAAGACCAAAAGTATCAATTTTAATTAAATCCATAAAACTGACAAAATGAGTGTTTTTGGAAAATTGGATATAATTCCATGAACTCTAAATTCAAAACAATAGCTATTATATTCATACGCACATGTAGCTGTAGGGAGTTGATTTTGTCTAGCTATTTTATAACTCGCTAGCGAATCTTATAAAAAATTATTCTTCTCATCATAACTTGATAGGTAACCTAGTAAATCTATACATATCCGTGATATTCTAAATATCAATTTGAAATAAGTCAATCTATCTAGAGAGTCTTTAAACAGGTTAATCATTTAGAGTTATAGCTGTAATTGATTGTAACTTAATTATATGAGATCCTACTCATCACTGTATTTATATATTTTATTGTGTATGAGGAAATTAGTTGTTTGTGATTACTAGTTGATAATTAAGGAGTATTCGTTTGAATTTGGTAGTAAGTTATAATCAATAGCTGTAAGCTTATAGTAGTAAGCTGATATACATACCATTGAAATATAAATGAGGACGACTATAATTGACACGAGTATTAGTGTCTACCTTAATTCTTGATTCGGTTAGAAAAGATTATAACCAGAATTATGAAATGTTAGGTTCACAACAAATTATACATAATATCCAATATGAGCATTACATTTAAATTTACCTTAATCTTCTTTATTTACTGAAAATAAAACAAATTTAAACGTTATAGAATATTACTATATCACGCACACCACACACACACACAACTAGCTGGTATGGTACATAGAGTCCCAATATCATCATCAATGAAGGAGGTAGCCTGGCACACTGAGTGCTAAAACAACATTAAAGTCAAAACCAGTCTTACACCAGTCATCACCATCAAAGAAAATATCATTTGCCACTTTCTGATTCTCAGCTCCTCAAAGGAGGAGAACATCCAAGCTCTAATATAACGTAATGCAGCACCGATTACTGAAAAACTAAAACCAAAATTTACAAAGCAGTGGAGCCAACCACCCAAAAATCCACAAACTCTCATATCCAAAGGCTGCCGATACCGTCGTCATTAGAATGATGCAGTTCCAAAAATTTTAAACAGTTGACAGGTAAACCAGCTGTCAGTGGCCTTCTGGGGACAATTTGAGCCTTCAAATACCCTAATCAAGGTTGGAGGTCTGCTTGTACATAGCCGAGTGTGCTATTTTGGTGACTTCCCAACCTCTTACATACGTATAGAATAGAATATTGTAGTGGTTTGGGCGTTCTTAGCGTTATTTATTTATTGAATATTAAATCTAACATCGCAAGATGAAAGTAAGGTATCAAAATTATGGATCCATAGTTTAGTTTAGGGGCCTATAGTTTATATAGGTTTCATAAAGCTTATCCAGATATAATATTAATAATTTAAAAGAAATCTTTGGGGCTTAATTAATTTCGAATTCAGTTCATTATTATCTATAGGCCTATTAGTTAGTTAACGGATTATATTTACATATATAATAAAATTTAAAGATATATTTTCTTATATGATGTATAACTTATACAGCTATACCAATATACATCTGCATATATTTAAGCTGATATTGATGGTATACAATATGTTTTAGTACTATTGTCTTGGGTTTTCGAAGTTCCAAAATCAAAACAATTGATTGTCATCATAAATAAATACTAAGTCAAGCCTTCTAACGAGGCACTGGTTATAGAATATGGGATTATAATACATGTTTCGAATTGAACTTAAGTTAACTCATATTCGTACCTGTTAAAAGAGGTGATCATAAAAGTCTTATTGGTTCCAATTTCTTATTACAATATTACTAGAATTAAATGAAGAAGTAGGTATATACAGTGTCTGTAAAATGCCATAGGACTGCATTTTAGAAAATCAATACCAATATTGCAACGAAGGGTCATCCATCCATGTTCTGATGTTTCAACTGTGTTGGTATCAGTGTTGTCAACCATCTATAATTTTCAAAACAGTATGATATTAAACTTCTAATTTAGACCTAAGCTGATGACTGAATATGTTCTTGAAAGCTTTACAATTATAATTAGCAAGTATGATAGCTAATTAAATTATAACAATATTAATAAACAGAACATTATGTGACCATGTGGTAGGACGGTGACACCAGTGCTAAAGTAATTCATTACTTCAAATGTTGTTTTCTAACCATATAGTAGTACATTGTATGTGTGATTAACAGCTACTGACTCTCCGTTGTTATGTCGAATTTGAGATTTTACACATGCGTATGGAGTATTATGGATATCTAGATAGCAGGAATTGGAGTGGTAGATCTGATGATTCTCATTTAAATGGTCGACGAGAGCCATATATTAACAATCATGGAGTGATATTCTCTAAAATTGAGCATAAGATAGAATGATTTTTGATGCGGAACTAACATAATATTCAATTAAAAACGGTTGTTTCAGATGTTTCATACAAAAATAATCCATGCTTGAAATAGTAGCGGAAAACATCCAATTGATTATCTATATTACATGTTTACATCTATTAATATAAGCATTCATTATCACCAGGGATGGTTGTTCTTTCTTTCATTAATAATTACATTCTAGAATCCAGACTACCTCAGGAAAAATATGTACTCACGTGATGCGCCAAACTCAAATTTTGGTCACAGAAAGCTTATTTAATTATTTTAATTACATCCAGCTTGCATATTATATTGTGTTTAATTTAAGATTCTATAGACGGCTATATCCAAGTGCATACAAAAATAATGTGAAATATTCACATCCATAATCCTGTTTTGTTTTTTTTACCTCCCAAAAAGTCATTTAAAATACGAATTAACTCAACTTTATAGGTGTAATTATAATTACAAACCCTGTAGAATGATTCTTGATAAGCTAGTAAAACCCGAGACGCTTTAATGAAGATGATAAGATACAAATTTACAGTATGGGAACTAATTTTGGCCTCTCCAATCGTGATATTTCTGAAATATTAAACTCGTTCGAATTCCACACTACAGTGAGTTTGTTCCTGACGCAATTAATGTATAAAACTGCTTATATTCCAAATGACAAAACTTGTGAAAGAAAGCTGATAAATACACCTAGGTCCACTTAACACGTTTGGTGCTTGCTGAGCGTGATTCTCCGTTGAAAAAAATCGTAAAACAATATACATGAAACAGTGGGCAGGTACAATTCCGAAAAGTGCCTCACCTCGTCAAAAACTTTAGCAAAATTTTCACAGGAAATATATAATCTTCATACAAGATAATGTTTCTGTTCAGAAAACTAGATTTTATTCTGAAGATGGGAGATTTGGAGTGATGTAGTGGTCTGCATATAGTCCAGATCTGAACTCAATTGAGAGTTCGAAGGTATAAAAAATGATCATCAGCATTGATGAACCAGCCCTTATAAAACTACAGGGAAGCATAGAAAAGAGGACTGATCAACTTCGGGAAAATACTAGGTCTGTCGGCAGCGTGAACTCAAATTCTTACTCTAAACTTGAATATGCAAAGGTGATGAATGAGCTATTGAAAAATGGTGGTAGAAGATTGAACCGCAATATTCATATGAATCCTAAAATTCTGCGTAATTGGAGATACATCGATGTAAAATCTGAAGCTTTCTTTCTTTTCTCCTAAAATATATTTTCATAACTTAAAACTTTGTAGCGTATAATCTGTGACTAAATTGATATATCTAAGAGGTGGCTGGTGTGTGTTATTTAGGCGTACAACTGTGTTTATACTTTTTCTATGTTCAGCTGTATTGTTATAAGCTATATAAATATATCTTTAAATACAATAATTTAGTCAACTTTCAATTGTATAGCTACTATTCTTAGATGTCTTCTTAATTTGAACTCAACATATTATATCTGGATACATATAGGTAATTGTAACAGTTGGAATACTAAATTTCATCAATTGATGAAAGTATATTCTATTCTGTGGGAACAGTTCTTGAAACTCAAAACAGCACTCTAAATTTAGCAAAACTAGCATGGTATTCATTCTTTAGTGGTACACTACTTCTAATCTAATTATACACGCTTTCTTGGGAGGAATAATCTATTTTGAAAAATAAACGACACTAATCAGTAGGATTCCCAATTTTCTCTTACCCTCAGAGACAAAAATCAAGCTATATTTCTCTGATTGGCCGAACGGACTGTGCATGAACCACCGAAATTTTTTGGACAGCTGCAATTTACATCTATCACGTGGCTAAATATTTCCAACCTTAGGATTCTGAATAATTATTAATTAATATAACAAGAGGATTAATTATAAAATCCCACATATATGATCATATTTATTCACATAATTTAATCATATCAACTGTTTCCCACTCACTAATTGGATAAATTTATTAATGTTGCTAATAGGCAACTGAAATATCCAAGATCTAGAGCTTATCAATATACCGGTATACATGGTACGTATATTTCCAACAAATTCCTAAATACTAGCGAGTGGAAGAACTGCACCTCATATTAATATGTGTTTAAGTCGGTTATTAAATTCTACATTATTTCCTCCTAAATTTGAGTCATAATTCATCTAGGGATCAAATATAAAATGAGTAGTTTCTTCAATCAAGTAAGTTTCTCTCATATGCAGAAAATATTTTTCAGTCCTAGTGCGTGAGGGTTCCAACCGCGAGTTTATATGCGTAAGAAACACAATAACTAAAACCTATTTTAAAATTTAACAAATGTACTTATTACCTATATAAAAGGTACTC